>CAUYPO010071050.1:0-26585 GCA_963574435.1 Cheirogaleus major
AAAAAAACAGGGGCATTGGCATTGAACAAACCTGAGTCTAAAACATGGCACTGCCTGTTTTTTTATTATGTTTTAATAAATTAGTCATTTAAAGTCTACTAAGGTGATAGTTTTCTCATTTATAAAATAAGACCTATAACAGCAACATCATTTACCATACAGTTGTTATAAAAACTGACTTAATAATATATGGGATGGAAGTGTAGAGTTACATAATGTGTGCCGTGCGCGCCACCTGGGGATTGGACTCGCTTGAAGCTCTGACATGTGGGGGGGGAGGGGTGGTAAGGGCAATGTATGTAACCCTAACAATATTTGTACCCCTATTATATGATGAAATAAAAGGAAAAAAAAAAGAAAAGTGATACTTAAACTGGGACTCACGAAGTAAATGCTGTTAAAAGGGCACAAATGACCACCCTAAGGGAGGCAATTATTGAAAACTTCTGTGCTTATTTAAATGTCTTTAAAATTCCAGGTATACATGAATTGTCCCCGAGATTCTCAGAGATTTGTTCACTCTGCGAATAAGCTTTGAAGTTTATGGGTAAGAGTGCAGCTGCCAGAAGTAGGAAAACATTGCCATGATTTTTAAAAAGTTGGACTTTGAAGAATGGATCTTGGAAATGCAGATCAATGAACTCGAGGTCAATGCCTGGCAAGATTCTAGTGTAAGTTATTAAATAGATGGACAGTGAGCACTTAGGAAAGCTTGTTACCGAGCCTCTGCCAGCCAGAATATTGACAGTGGAAGGAGGAAGGCGCACAAGGGAGTTTAGAAGGGTCTAAGGAGCTATTCTGATTAAAAAAGAAATCAGACATAGACAGAATCAGAAAATCATTCTGATACCAACCAAATGCAGAGTAACGAAGGACTGGGAGGACCGAAGCCACAGACAGCAGGAGACAGAATAGGGCTGGAAAGATATTTAAGTTAGGCCAGGGCCAGTGGGGATGAAACAAGCTAGATCTGGCAAGCTGAAGTGCAGTTTGTCAGGACTAAACTGTCTCCTCATGGTTTGGTGCCTTTGGAAGCTTTGGACTCGGTGCTGCTTCCGGGCTGTCCAGGACCACGTGCCCTCTAAGGAGACAGACACCTGGGGATTAGCCCTCCCAATGCCCTTCCAGTTCAGAGCACCCCCGAGATGTTTTCATTTCTTTGTGTAAAAAAAAAAAGTCATATTTTGAAAAGAGAAAAAATTTAATCTTCTTATACCATTAATTGCTTAAGATGCTTGCTGTGGTCTGAATGTGTATGTCTTCCCATAATTCGTATGTTGAAATCCTAACCCCCAAGGAGATGGTGTTAGGTGCTGGGGCCTTTGGGAGGTGATTAGGTCATGGGGGCAGAGCCTTCCTTATAGAAGAGGCCCTGGAGCCACCCCCCACCCCTTTCAACATGTGAGAACACAGTGAAAAGATGTTATCCATGAACCCAAGAACAGGTTCTCCACAGACACTGAATCTTCTGGTGCTTTGATATTGGACTTCCCAGCCTTCAGAACTGTGAGAAATAAATTTCTGTTGTTTATAAGCCACCCAGTCTATGGTATGCTGTTCTTGCAGCCTGAACTAAGACAACACAGCTTTAGAAAAGCCCTGATTTTTTTCTTAGTCACCAGACATTAAGCACTCACAAAGGAAAAACCTTTTCTTTCCTAAACATTACTGTAGGCAGGAAATGAGTGCTGCAGAAGTCCTGCCTGGCTGAATGCTATTTATTGCCTGTAACTTAAATAAAGGATATTAGAAAAGAAACAAAATAATATGTTTTCCTCAATTAATTGCAGTGAATACTGCTTAAAATTTTCAGCATCATTTTTCAAAATGATAACTTGCTCCAAATTAGCTACTCTTGGCAAGACTGTTTCAATTGTTATAGCCCATATTTCCTATATCCAGGCAATTCTTCACTGAAAGAACTGCATTATAAGTTCAATAATATACAGTAGAAATTTATATTTCTACTCTGAGAGGCTTGAATAACATATTATATGTGTATATATATATATATATATATATGTTTTTCCCTCTGACAGTTATATGGTCTATTTTGTTTTTAGGTAACCTTTCCTCAGATTTAATTTCCTGTCTACTGTCATGTATTTCTCTCATCCTTGAATGTGTTTAGGGTTAGGAATAAAATGGATTTATTTTTCTGCACAGGAAATCTCTTGAATGACAGAAATTTTCAATTGATATTTTCTGCCATTGTATCAACTTCCTGGTTATATAATCCATAATTGATAATGAAATAGATAGTATTGATAATTGAAAGATGTTTATTCTTAAGAAGTTAAAGCACTGTTTTTCGTGAACTCAGTTTCACTCTGTCTCTCTGTCTCTGTCCTTCTTCTCTCCTGTGTCTTTCTCCCTGACCCCCACCTCTAATTTTGACACATTTTATGAGTTAAAAGTATTTTCAGTGGAAAATAAATACTCCTGTAGTGGCTTAAGCATACAGGAGTTTATTTTTCTCCATGGATGGGCAGGGCAGGGTGTCTGGCAGCTCAATGGTGTCATCAAGGATTCAAGCTCTGTCTTAACATGTTCCGCCATCTTTATCGTGTTAGCTTCTGTGCTGGTGATTATTGCCTCACTCCTGTTCCACCTCTGAGCAGGAACAGAGGGGAGAGAAAGGCAAAAGTCAAGTCTTTCTCTTTATGAAAACCTTTCATTTATTTCATTGGCCCTGCCTGGATTGACATCCCCACACCAGTCATTGGAAGGTGACTAGAGAGAAGGGGTATGGATGGGACTGGGTCAACCAACCAATTGTCTGCTACACTTATCTATTCACTCCTACCACAGCCTATAACTTAGTAAAAGAGTAGTTTTAACGATTCCTAACATGTTTAAAATGTTCAATATGTGCCAAGCATGAAACAAAGTGCATTATAGCCATTATTTCATTTCAACCTGACAAAATTCCGTGCAATAATCATCACAGTTATTACAATTCTCATTTTAAAGTTAAGAAAACAGAAAGGCTTGGACAGCATAAGGTAACACAGCTAAAGAGTGGCAGGGCACATGTCTGGCCCACTCTAAAGCCCATGGATGTAACAGTATCAATTTGGCATCCCAGTTGGGAAATACAGTGTGAAAAGTGGGCCCAGAGATTGTTTTTCCCCTAAAAACAAAAATGTAAAATCCTTGCATGTTAATTCGCTCAGATTTCCCTCAGATTTAAATAAAGTGAACCTGTAAGATGAGGTATGAAGAAAGGAAAGAAAGGAACCAGACACTTTTCTACAATCAGCAATTGTAATCCTACCCCTCTGCCCCACTTCTCTTTGAGAGGATGGACCAAGCAGATTGAGAAAAAGAATCCTAAGCTTGGGAGACAGAGTCTGAGCTTGCATCTCCACTTTAACCCATATTAATTGAGATGAGATGGCTTGTTAAGAGCAAAAACCAGCATAGCCCTATAATGTTCAAGGACTTAGACTGGGTTCTACCTGTTATTTAGTCTCCATTAATCTTTATGAGAGTCCTGTGAGAAGGTATTTTTAATCATATTTTAATTCTTAAGGGGCTCGAGCACACTGGTTAGACTGAGAATATGGCAACTATCAAGTTGAAGAGTGCAAGGAAGGGTATATATGATTTGTGTAAAGAATATTCATAGAAGGTGCATTGGAGTTTAAAACTGGTACGTGGAAAAGAGATTTTAGGTATGATAGATATATAAGGAAATCTATTGTTAAGTAATTAATAAGTGTTTATTTTTGTAGCTGTAAAATTTGGATCACTTGAACATGGGGAAAATATACTCCAAAATTCCTATACTTGCATTTTAAAGTAAGGACAAGTATTTGGGGAAATTAGTTTTCTACACATAACATCCAAGATTGTATCTGACAGTGACTACCAGTGATTCTACAATAAACTTCAGTGCTTTTTAAAGTTGGATGTCCTTTCTGAATTTCACAATAGTATTTTATATTCAAGGCTCATTACTGGCATGATGGCTATTAATATTTATTGCATTTGACTAAGACATATAATAACTCCTTAATTTGAACTAATAAATTAATAGAGAAATGTAAAGCTCTCCAAATTATACACAAACATGTAAACTTTTAAGCAATGAATTGATATACGTGAAATTAATTTAATCTTGAAATTTAAAAAGAAAAAATCTACAATGCCCTTACTCATGCAAAGCTTAGTTGTTATTAAGAAACTGATGATGAAAATACTGAATTTTAATTATTTTTCCAACTCCTCATCATTCTTTCTTCAAAATATCCCCATTATCGCTTTTTAAATATATATATATATATCATCCTGGATGAGTTATACAATGGAACATTTTGGTCAGAGTGTCTGCATACAGCAAGAAACCATTCACCACTTGCTTATTATCATCTGCTTTACTTCTTTACGAAAGAAAATTATTTTGAGACTAGCTCTTAAAAGGCATAGGGAAACCATCAGAATTATTTGAGCTTTTCTTTGTGAAAAGATTGCAGAAAGCATAAAGCTTATTCTAAAGATGCAGTATTGGTCACAGGTAAATCATGAAGATGGTCTGTCTTTGAAGCCCCCATTCCCTTCTTCCACTGCTGCTTTTCAGCATCCTCGTGTTCCCTTCCCAGGATCAAGGCTTTATTGTGTTACCTATCCTAGCAAGTATTTGCATTTTTTCATAAGGACCAAACCTTTAAATTAAATGGATAAAATCTCACCACAAGAAATTCTTGAGTTAGTTTGGCTGTGTGTGCATGTGTGTGTGTGTGTGTGTGTGCACGTGCACAAAAGGGAAAAGTATGTGGGTCATAATGACATCACATCACAGGGCCAGTGATCTGTTTCATATATGCAGATTTGGATTTCTAAAGCTGTAAATATTGAGATTATATTGCCCTTCCTCCCATTTGTAATTTAAAATAAAAACAGTATTAAGCTATAAAATAAATGGAAGGAGCTCAGCAAAATTCTGGCTTTTCTAACAGTCTTTCCTCGAACTGATTTTAATATTCATATCAAATGCTTCCGAACATACTGCTTTTTTTATGGTCTTTGGACCTCTGCCTACCTCTGAAGCCATAAACCAGATACTAGGTGCTGCCTGGTGGGGATCCAGCACAGCATGCACGGTGAGGCCTTTTCTGCTAAGATGGCAAGCTGGCTCTCCAGGAACAGTAATGGTAGCACAGCCTCACTGAAGGCCACTCCACATGGAAGGATGATAGCTGCCATACCTCTGGGCTCCCTACTCATTCTCCAAGCCTCTTCCTGGCCTAGCTCTTCCAACTCCCCAAGCTTCTGTGTCAATACTGTCTGTCTCATCCTCCGTCTGGTGGGATTTGGTACTAAATCCCTGAACTTTTGTCCTGGTCTTAGAGTTGCAACTTGCCTATAATAGCATTGTCTCAGGAACCACTTAGGCAAAGTGCCAGTCAAGACAAATCAGGCAGAAGTGGAGCAAGGCCTGGCCTCACCTCAGGATCTACACAAAATAGATCATGCTGGTGGGAGACTCAGGCCAATAGGTACATATGGCTTTGGTGTATGGACTATTGAGGATCTGGGTAGGATGAGGATAGAGCCTAAAGTGCTGAGCTCCACCAGCAAAATACTCGCCCTATTTCAATCTCAGTAAACTACCAAGACTCACACACACACACACACACACACACACACACACACACATCCTGAAATACAGCAGTCAGATCCCTCTGAGTCATCAATTCTAGCATCCTGAGCCATGCCAAGGAGCATTTATATGAAAATGAATCATTTTATTTTTAAATGCATTTTTATTATTTTCTTTTTTCAAATTAATACACAGTAATTGTAGACGATTAGAAAAATGCAATTAAGTAAAAAGAAGAAATAAAAATCATTCACAAATATACCACTTGGATTTAAGTATTATTAATATAAAATAATTTTGGTGTGTCTTCCTATACTTTCTTTACACTGTGTACATGTATAATGCTTGTATCTATTTATCTATCTTTTTAAATGGGGTCAGACTGTACACACTGTTGGCAGTTTGCTTTTGTTCATGTAACAGCATGTTGTGGATATCTTTAACAGAATCGCTTTCAAGTAATTCTTTTCTTTCCCCTTTCTCCTTTCATAGAATGATCTGACAGCTCTTTAATCTTGCACATTCACTCATTTTAAGTAATTTGATATAGTTTTTTAAAAGTATGTTTTGAACAGCTTCATACTAAGTCCAATTGTTTTATAGAAGATATTAACTGAGAAGTTGTCAAGGCAGGCAAAAAAAAAGCAAAAGCAAAATGACCAAGACTAGAGAAGTGTTGACTTGAAACAAAATACTTAATATATTTTGAAGTTTTCACCTGGTTTTTAAAATAAAACCAAACCACTACAATTTCCAATTTGTCTCAGAATTCTTGAGACATATATTTCTATTCAACCTAAATTTTTAAAAAGGCCCAAGTAATGTAATCCAGCCTGATTCCCCAAATTACTTTGTGATTCTAAATTTCGTGGGTTTTTCAGGGCAGTGAAGCCCGCTGAATGTGGTCAGTCCCAGTCTGTAAATGCACTACTGTGAGAGTTCTTTGAAGATGTTCGCACATAGAAAGGCCTCTCAAGCTTTTTGCCCTTACCCAGAGACATCTATTCCGACCATGGGATGTCCTGCCTTCCAGTGTGAATTATTGCGTTTCCCAGGAGACCACAAAACTCAGGCAGGTGTCTAATGCTATCAATACATTCCTAAACTTTGCCAGAACGTCTTGATTCCTGTCTAACATATCTTTTTCTTATCATCTAGAGAGATAGCCTTTAACTATCAGATAATAAATGTTTTCTTCTCACAATATAATCTTGGTTTCAATAGTTCCAGGCTCTTCTGGCCAATTCGCCACGTTCAACATTTGTGGTATATAACTTTACTGTCTTCACAGGATTTAAACCGGGCTGTTCATTTCTTTTATACGTGGCTGATTCTAGGCCTCTTGTATAGTAGGAAGATGATATATCTTGTTTAAAAATAAACACAAAGATTTGATGATTTGTCATTGCTTCTGGGCACGTGAATTCTGTGGTTCAGCCATTCAAAGATAATTTTAAAAATAAGAATTAATTTAAACTCGTGGGGGAGTGTGTGGCTGCTGCATTCATACAACTTGTTCTTTTTTTTGGACATGGCCAGAAATGGGGCTTTTATTGACAATGTACCAACGTGATGTCACGGGGGCAAGCCTAGCTCAGCTAAAGAGCAACCTTCCTGCCACGTGTCCATGAAAATGTGGGTTATACAGAAATTCCATGGGGGCTTCTTTCAATCCAAAATATATTGTCTACACCAGAATCTGGAAATAATCTCACTGGAATTGGGAGAATGATAAATGATACTCAGTGATAAACACTCCATTTGTAATATCCATAACTTTTAAAAAGTTTAGCACAGGGGTCCTCAAACTTTTTAAACAGGGGGCCAGTTCATTGTCCCTCAGACTGTTGGAGGGTGCGCACTGTGGGCCCGGGACGAGTCGGCTGCTAAGCAGGACAGGCAGCGGAGGCAAAAACACCTGGTGGGCCGGATAAATGTCCTCAGCGGGCTGCATGTGGCCCGCGGGCCGTAGTTTGAGGACACCTGGTTTAGCACTTAAAAAAAATCATTCTTTCTTTAGCACTTTGCTATTTACAGCAGACTTTGAAAAGATTTCACCATCTACAATCACAAAAATACCTTAATTCTATCAAGTTTACATCTATCAAAATTACCCGAGGTGCAAGGAGTTGACTGCTCAGTAGAGCAGGAAGACCTGAATGGAATTATGTGCAAAACGAACCACTTCCTCTTGAATGGCCTACGCTTTTGATGTTCTTTGATTTTCTTTGTAAATTTTTGTTGTTTTTCCCATTTGTGGTCTATTCAGCTGTTGAGTCCATATAACTGGAGAAGCATTTTTTAAGGGAATTGTTAGCAATTCTCTCCAATACTCAGAGTTTTATGGCCAGGAAGCCATTTCTCCCAATTCATCTTTATTTCCTCCTGAGCCGTGACTATACTCTACCTTTTCCTGAGGACTGGTTGTCAGGAGTATGATTGTCTGCAGGGCAGGATTTCAGTGATTTGGTAGAGGAATGAACAGTGTAAAGACTACTTCAGTTGGGTTTTGTGGGAGCCAGTCCTTTTCTTCCTTTGAAAGTTCAACTCATCTCTTTTTCTTTTCCTGCTCTGACACGACATGCTCAACATCAACTCTTTTTTCTTTTTTTGGTTAACATTTAGAACTACGGAAGGTTTCTAAGAGCTCATAGGATGGCATCTTGTCCCAAGGCTACCATTGTCTCTGTTGCTCCTAAGCTCATAAAGCCTGTACTGCAAGCCCATCTGGGTTTCTCATTTTCCTTGCTTTTTTCCTCAAGGGCTCTGGGAGCACTTATCTTTTCATTTAAGACCATCTATATCCAGAAACCAAACTTTAGTGCTGTGTTCCTTAGCTGACTTTAGTCTTCCATGATTTTGGTTTCAACGCTCAGGCTTTCTGGTGTTCGATCTTGTGTTATCTTTGTCCTGAAACATGTAAATCGCCTCTCCTCACCATTCTATCAGGAAGGATATAAAACTGATGCCCATCAAACCCTTAGAATTAAAGTCTATAATATGTCACATTTAAGTAAGCAGTCTATGCTTGTTTATTATGTCATAGACATGTTAAAATAATTTTTACCTTTGGAAAATGTAACATTAGTGTTCCCTAGAGCCAAGTCACATGGTGTAGAATAGTTAGAAATTCAGTAAACATAAATTCTGTAGTTTTGTTCTTAATGCATTTGCAAGTCAATATATTTCAATGCACATTTGCTTAAATGTTTAGAAGTTTTTCCTTGATGACTAGAGTTATGATTAATTATTCCATCCTGAGACTTTGAAAACCTGCTAAATTATCCTTTTGGTTCATATGGTGCACTCTAGTGGGGTCTACTTGAATTACAAACAGTCCTGTTCCCAACTCCTTCCCATGGGGGTTGGGGCATGACTTGGAGAGGCAGAAATAAGTTAAAATTATACTATGGCATAATATTCATGATAAAAAAGCTAGAGAACTTTTTTGAATAAAAGACACGTAGAACTAGAAAAAAGGTGGAGATATCTAGTTCCTTCATTTGCCTCTGATAAGTACTTCACCTAAGTCAATCCAGAAGATAGAATTCTACCCTAAGTGTAAATCTGAAGGAGAGAAGAAGTAAATTATGCAAAATAACCATGTATGTGTTTACTTTGGAAAGGTTTCAAATAGATGTTAAATATCATTATCATCAAATAGAGCATTTACAGAGCATGGCTTGTACATTTGAAATTGTACTAGATGTTACAATTTTTTTTCCTGGGCTACTATATACATTAAAACTACTGACAGGCCACTATACACAACTGTATCTTTACATTTAATTGAGAAACCACGATAGAACTCTTATAGGATGGGGTAATACCACAACATTGGGTGAAATAGCCAAGTTCTGCTAAGAATGTTCAGAGGCCAGCATGGGAAATTTCTAGGCCATACTTCTTTAATAAATATAGCACATTTTCATTTCTGTGTGTTTTAAAGAAAAGAAATCCAATAGACAATGTTAATATGAGGCTGTGTAATGTTGCAGAGCAGAAATGACTGAGAATTGAGAGGTCTGGATTCTAGTTTGTATTCTTTAACCAGCCAGCTGGGAGAATGAGCAAGCCAATGAACAGTTTGGGCCTCCCAATTAGGAGGTTAGCCAAATATTACTTCATTGGTTGGCTCATAAGTTGATGTTATCTATGAAATTGCATTGTTCACAAGCAGAAAAACTATTTTTCAAAGTCCCTGAAAATCTGTGAGAAATTTAGGGTACTTTAACATTTTTTATTTCAAGATATTAAGTGGGTACAAATGTTCTTGTTACATGGATGACTTGTATAAGGCTTAAGTCGGGGTTTTTAGTGTGCCCATCACCAGAATAGTGTTCATTGTAACCAATAGGTAAGTTTTTACCCCTCACCACCTCCCAACCTCCCCCCTTCTTGGATGTCAATGTCCTTTATATCTCTCTATGCCTGTGTGTACCCATTGTTTAGGGCCCTTTATTTGAGAATACATATGATGTTTGGGTTTCTATTCCTGAGATACTTCTCTTAGTATAATGATCTCCAGTTCCACTCAAGTCGTTACAAAAGACATTATTTCATTCCTTTTTATACCTGAGTAATACTCCATGGTATGTGTATGTGTAGGTGTGTGTGTGTGTGTGTATAGACATATATATATATGTATAGACACACACATATATACACACACGTGTATATAGACATATATAGACATGTCTATACATGTATACACATGTATAGACACATGTGTGTCTATACACACACACATATATATGTCTCTCTCTTTCTATATATATATACACACACACACACACCACATTTTCTTTATCCACTCACAAATCAATTTAAAGTCCTGGCCCTTCAGGATGTCATTTTAACCATGTTAATACTAGTTGCTTGTTAACATAATCCAGGCAAATGAGAACCACAGAAGAATGTTCTTGAACATTCCCATTTGTTTATAATGCTTACATTGTCTTGGATCATTAGAACTGAGTAGTATGAAAGGTTTACGGTACTCATAACAGACAGGAATGCCTAGTTGCACATTAGGTACTTTTTGTTTTTGATGAGTAAATGTAGATACAGATAGACTGTGTCAGAGTCCTTCTTATAACCTTCAATTTGGTATGGGAAATCACTTGTCACATGTTTTCTTGTTACTAATATTAAATATGTATAAATATTGATATATAATATAATAAAGATTTTATATATGGCTTTAAATATACCTATATGACTAAAGTTTTATATTAAACCACACTAAAATATATGAGGATTCTGAGTAACAATTTCCGGTTCTTACTTAAAGCTTATACAAGAAACACAGTCTGCTAAATGAAACAAAGTTGAAGCAAGAATCAATGACATGAAAGCTTCCTTGAGAAATGATTAAGTCCATCTCTTTGCCCACAGCTAAACCTATGCGCTACATTATCTGAACAGAAAGAGAACATTGACCTATTTTTAAATTCCCCATTCTAATGGCTTCTTCAGTCCTCCTGAGTAATGCTCACATGCCTGTGTCTAACTGCCTCTTCAGACTCCACCCTCCTCTTCAGGATACAATATTAAAAAACACCATAGAAGAATAAAAAAATCAAATAACATACGGTTTATAATTTATGCTACAAATTAACTTCCATTTCATACACGTATTCCATTGGTTCTCTGTTTTGCTTTTACCTTACTGTGATTATCAAGCAGTAGTTGAATAAAAACTTCACCATTCAATCATTTTAAGAATGGTAGTTACTAGTGCCTAGTAGGCAGTGGGCAGTATGTAAATGCCAGGGTTACAGTCTAGTAATTATCTTGAGACCTAAGCTTGTTCTTTTTTGGTTTTATTAATGTCCCTAACTTCACAAAATGAACTCTTTGGTAAACTACTTGATACCAAACAAAACAAGTGATTCAGTCAATATAGTGCCTGGCAATGTGTAACCAAAATTTAAATAACATTCAATTCAAGAATAAAGTCAGTTGAGGAAAAAAACAATACTATTGAAACTATATGTGGATTCATACAAAACCAAGTATGTTGTTATAATTTTTACTGGTTTCTCACATACACAGAAAGCAATTTTTTAAAAATCACTAAAATATTATTCACCTGAGATTGGTAAGGTACTTGTCCCTGATGCAAATGAAATGTACTGTAGCCAAGATATGTAATGTCAGCTTACTACAAAAGCTTTAATCATCTACCTTACGGTTTTATATTAAGGCACAAGCCATGAGCAATTGAAGAATTTGCCACACAGACACCCTGATCAAGTTTCTCCATTTAATGAGCTACAAATAGATACTATATTTAGTTCATTTCTCAGAGCAGTACTCCAGTTATTATCACTATCTTGTAAAAATATTAATGGAAAGGATTCATTTGGAAAGCCGATAAGCTTTCAAAAATACCCTAACTTAACAAATTCATTCTAAAAATGGATACTATATAGATTAGCACAGGAAATATAAATACTGTAAGAGGATTCAATTCCTCAGAAATTCAAATATAGTTCATCTCAGGAAAGAATTGGTCTCAGTCCAATAACAATTACCTCCTATAAATTCCTTGTCTGCTATAGGTTATTTTCTATCATATAGGTGTGTTCAGACTCTCTCTATAAATAAAATCATGGTTAGAAATGTCAAGCTGTGGCATCCTGGTGGACATTTATTTATTTATTTTTATTTCAGCATATTATGGGGGTACAAATATTACGGTTACGATATTGCCCGTGCCCCCCACCTCGAGGCAGAGCTTCAAGCGTGACCATCCCCCAAATGTTGCACATCTCACTCATTATTTGACCTGAGTAAAATAATGAAATATAATCACAAATTTTTAGCCTGTCCTTACTATAAATGCTAAAGAACTGAAAAAGGATAATCACATCTACTTTCATGAAATATTCTATTATCAAATGTTTAAAGTGCTAAAGCACCTTTATTGAGGTGGAAACATTAAATGCAATGGAGGACCTTAGAGGGAATATATTTATACACAAAAGAAATTCTCATTGTAGAAGAGCATGAATTTGGTTGAGCTGTTTTCTTCCTGTTATATAACAATGTGGGAGTCAGCCAATGGACATCTTGCCACAGAGAACTGACAGATGCTTGCAGAGTAAAAGTGGGAAAAGGCCAAGAGGTCCAAATTGGCAAACGTCATATTGACTATGGACAAAACATTTGCTTTAATGAAAGAAACTCAACTAGTTTTCCAGTTTTGACATAGGCCTTTATGACTTTATGAACACATTTTCTTGCCTATTTCTTTGAAATTTCTTAATAGCAATTTATATACTCACTTTCATATGTGCAGTGTATTTTATTATATGCCAATACATGAAATGTAATATAATATGTGGCCAAAAATACTGAATATTTCAATATTGTACTGTTGCTTTTGAAATGCAGTAAGAAGTCTGTGTATTTGTATGAGAATGATCAATTAGTAAAATCACTTAAAAAAACAAAATTAATATGTTTTCCTGCAAATAATTATAACCTCTCAACACTACATTTCCTTAGCATATTGTGTACTTAAAATCTCCCATCTTGTTTCAGTTATTGGCCCTTTTCCAGCTTACTGTGTAGTACAATAGAAGGGCACAGCCTCTGAAATCTGACAGATCGCCCTCAAATCCAGCCCTACTACTTACTAGCAGAGTGACCTTGGAAACTGAGCCTCAGTTTCATCATTTATACAAGTATAATGATATTAATATTTAATTTGAATGACTGTTCGGAGGATGAAATCAGGAAATAATGTTTGTCACACTTAGTGGGTAGATGTTCATTAGCTTTATTTCCCTTCAAATCCCCCCTCTACCTTCAAAATAACAAAACAATAAAACCTGAACACATCATAAATGTATTCTGTTTTGGATGGTAAAAAGCTTAAGAATTCAAAATTAGTTTTAAAAATAAATGTATATTTAGAGAAGAAAATACATCGTAACAAATTACAATTTTTTAAAAAGCTGATTACAAATGAAACATCATACTTTTGATCACCTCCTCATCTGACAGCAATTTTATAACAGCATTTTTCTATGTTGAGAAAAGAAAAATAATTCATATTTTTTCCTAGCATGGTTGAGTGAATTCTGGTTTTTATTATATCTAGGCTAGGAATTGTTTTTTCAGGATCATAACTGATTATTGGTAATGGTATGTTAGGTTTTAGAATTGTTGTCAATTTTAGAAAATTATCAATTTTTTCACGTATATGTTGCAAGATTTGGAGGAATTTCAAGTTTTCTCTAAGTGAAAAATTTAAAATAACCTTTAAATTGCCAATACCTAACCAATTTTTTGTTGTTATCCTCACATGATGCTGAATAGAATAGGTAGCGATTCTAGAAGCTGCTTTTACACCTGGTCAGCCCGCAATTTAACTATACCCAGATGCTACTTTGTGCCCATGAGTCCCACTAAATCCAAACCAAATTCACCTTTCCCTTAATTGCACCTCATACTAAGGAGGGGAAGTTAAAGTGGAAAGAGAATGGTCTTATTATCAATTACAGTTAAAATACCTTGCTATTGCAAAGTGTACAAAATATATGACCACAGGAATACATTGCTAGGGCCCCTCCCAGGGCCTTGGAAGGGGTCCATGTGAGTGAGGAGCCCTGAAGCTTAAGCTTCATTAGCTTCACTTGAAATTCACCTTGGCTTCTCATTTCTTTTTATCTTTCCCCTTCCTTTCCTGCTCAAACTGTGGCCACTTATTTCTTTGTATTCTCTCATTGCTTCAACTCCTTACCTTCTGACTTTTAGCTCTATCTCAATTTGGAAATTGCTCTCTCCAGTGTGATCATGTTTGATTGCTTTTCCTCAATTCTCATCCAAGCTGATTTTCTTATCACAGGGCAAGCCATTGGAATTCCCCCTTCCTTTTGTTTTCTATTGACTCCTTAGGTCCCTGTTTGCCTTGTGTCCTTGCAGACTTCCTTTTCTGCTCTTAGAAAAGTGTCGTCCTAACATAGAGTGGAATAATAGACATTGGACACTCAGAAGGTAAGATAGTAGAAGGGTGGGAGGGGGTTGGGGGATGAAAAATTGCTTAATGGGTATAATTTACAGTATTTGGGTGATGCATACACTAGAAGCCCAGACTTCACAACTATGCACTAAACCCATGTAACAAAACTATATTTGTTACAGTTTTATAGACTCCTTGAGTCTATAAAAAAAACCAAAAAACAAAAACCCAAAAAACAAACCCAACCAACAAAAAAGGAAATGTGTCCTCCTCCTCCTCCTTCTCCCCCCTCCTCCTCTCCTTTTTTAAAATTCCTAGACAGTGCTGGTTACATAATGGATATTCAGTAACTATGTGCAGATTAAATAATAAAGGGATTTTTTTAAATGTTGAGAATAATTCTGCACATCTGTTTCTTGTAAGGAAATAGATTACGTTTAACCTTGTTTTCTTAAATTGACTTTACAAGCTTACTATCTATTAAAATTTCAGGAAATCTTGAAACATGGGGAAGTAAGGGGAAAACCACTAAGGTTTATGAAGATAACGACACACGTACAACATTCCAATTGTTAGGTCCTTCATTAAGATGAGAAAATCTGTGGAACACTACCGTTTGCCTTCCAAAGAATTATAAAATTAAAAAAACACACTCATATGAAGTCAATTGGTGACTCACAACAGGAATACAAGTTTGAAAGGCAACACATTATATAATGAGTAATAAAGTCTAAAACAATGGAAACACAGTGAGGAAAGAGAAGAGGAGGAGGAGGGCAAGGCAGGAGAAGGAGGAGGAGGACCCACGGTGATTACCCAGTTGCCATGTCACTGCCAAGCCTCAAGACAACAAGATGGGGATGGGGGAAGATGACTAAATTAACTATTCTCCACCCTCATCATTAGTAACCTACTGTTGCTGAGAGTCAGGAAAGTATTTAATTTCAGGAAGACTTCTTGTGCTTCATGTGATTGTGTTTCATTTCTTGGTTAAATCTCCAATAAATTGGTGGGTGAAAAATGAAAGGTTGAGAAGCTCTGATGTACTCACAGAAACATAACCGCCCTAATAAAAGCATGGTGATCCATGGTTGTTCATATTGTTGCAGGGGATAACCCAGCCGTTAACAAGAAAAACGCTCCTCAAAAGACCTGGAGATTGATATCACATAACTCAAGCTGGGGAGTAATAACAATGAAAGTTATAGCTACCCTTTATTGAGTTTTTAATATGTGCCAGACACCTCTAGGTGCTATATAGTTACTATTACATTGACCCACATGGAAACCCTATGAATTAGGAATAATTATTATCCTGATTTCACAGATGAGGAAATTAAGGCATGGAGAGGTTAATTAATTTTCCCAAGCTTATATAGTTTAAAAGTATAAGAAGCGGGATTGGAACCTAGGCAATCAATCTGGCTTCATTTAATGTCTTAATGAAGAAACTTTCATTCTTATTATATGCTGACATATTATAGTGTATTTTGATGTATTTTAGGTCATTTTATTATTATGTAAACAGAATAATTTGAATTAGTTTCATTATTAAAATATCCATAAAGTTTAAAATTAAGTAAAAGTAGGTGTAGCTATTACAATTATCTCAGTTTTAATAACAGAAACTGAAGCATAAAGGAACCATAACTGAAAGTCACTATAAAATACTGACATATTTAAGTATTTGTCACTTTTGTCTCCCAAGTGATCTCAGATTATGTATAGTTTTATGACTAAGTTAAAGGTCTTAATACAGTTATGGATTTGTCCATTTTGAAATGTAACTCATTGTTGAAAATGAAAAGAAAAAAAATTGACATTATTTTTTATGGTTGCAGAAAATGTAAATAGACCAATCTTATTTAGTACCTCAACTCAGAAGGTTTTGAAAGGATTTATGTTTATATCTGTAAAGTGTTTAGGAGCACCTGGCACAAGTTGTCTTTAAGAGGTTTCATTTTAAACAGAACTAACACAAGAAGCCAAATTTCTGATAACATGCTATCTTAGTTCGGCCTCCCACAGAAGCAGACCCCAAGATAAGAATTCAAGTGCAAATAGTTTGGGAGGAAAAGGACGTGACCAGAAGAGAGTGAGGAAGTGAGAGGAGGAAGGAAGGCAGCCAACAAGGATGTGCTATGGAGCCCACTTATCACCATGTGTGGGTGGAGCCCAGGGCCACTGGGGAAATCCTGAAAGCCAGTGTAGACGGTGCACCTCAGAAGGGCAAGGGAGCTGGGACATTTACACGCTGCCTCCCATCTGCTTCAGTCATGGAGTGAGGGCTGCTCTGGAGGGGCAACCATTCTGCCATTTGTCGGCTCTGCCATATAAGAGGCAGAGTGGGCTCCAACAGCAAAGGAAAGTCTTCGGTGCCGGCGCTGGCCACCACCGGATGTCCAGCCGGTGTGTGGTGCCGGCAACATCTGCTGCTCTTCTCCTCCATGCTACCTTTCATTCTAAAGGGCATTATCTTTTCCCGGAAGTCTTTACATCCAAACAGCATCTACTCTCGGAAGTAAGAAAATAAAAGATCAAATTATCCAACAAATAGACTCCTTCATCATGTTGGTTTGTGTGAGGGTGCCTCAGAAGCAAGTGCCACGTGACAGCACCCAGGCTCCCTGTTTCAAGCTGCTCTGAATGATTAAACACACAATGTCTTGCATAGAACAGCAGAGGAGGAGTTAGCAAGAAGAAGCATGCAAGAAGCAAAGTACACCGAGTATATCCCTTCCTGAGGATACCAGGATGCCCTGTGGAAGTCTCTCTCCCTTCTAGCCCTAAAGCGAAACGATTCTTACTGTGTTGAGCCTCATGGTCACCAGAGAAAACCATTCAACCTTTACACTTTACCTATTCACGAAACCTTATAAGGGCCTCCAGATCCTTTATTGATGAGATTTGTGGTCCAGAGAGAGATCAAATGGCTTATCCCTGGTCTTAAACTGAGTTAATGGTTTAACTGGGGCCAGAACTGATTCCACATCTTCAAGGAGATGAGAGGACTTGGAGTAAGAAGCCGGCTTCTGCTCACTCACTTTCCTCTGAATGATACACATTTCCATTCCTACCTGTCTTCAAATTTGTCTCCGTTTTTCCTTTCTTTCACATAAAACTTCCCAAATTGACCAAATGGCCAAATGACCAGACAGATGTTTTTCTTCTCTGGTGTTCTTGCTCTCTTGCGGCTGTAAGCTATAGCTGCATCTCCTCGGGGGTGAAAGATAGGAGGTAACAAGATAAATCCTCATGGAAGTACAAGATGCAAAGAACATTTCAACCATCCCCACCTGCCCTTGGACCCTGTTTTTATTCATCTGTCTCTCAGCCATACACCCACATAGATAGAAAAATGCGTTTATTTGTATATCTTATTGTTTGCCCCAGTTTTTTCCATATTAAAATTTTCCTCAGAATATATCCTGATGCTTTGTTCTGAAACATCCTAAACAACTATTATGTACCCACAGTAATTACAAATAAATTTTTACAAAATCCTAACTTATTATCCAGACACTAATAATAAAAATTAGTTAATTTTGAAAAATTAATTTTAACGATTCCCCAAGTTGAGAAAAAAAACATTCAAGAAAGGAATGTCATGCTTTTAAGAAAGAAAGGCAATGAAAAGTAGGAAATCATATGCCCAAGTAAGAAGTGTGATTTTCACCCTCTTGTTGGATGCCTGGCAGGATTGCTCAGAAGAGGAAAAAAGGATTAACTATGTGATTTATATTTACACTTTGAAATTTGTCCCCAGCCTGAAATCAGATCTCTGTGTTTACTCAGCCATAAGATGGAATCACATTACTCCTCCGGCTGGTGACTCACAGGAAATACTGGGTGATTTTTATCCTGACAAGTAAGCATAGCATTCTTTTTCTGAGCATCCTGAAAGCTAGGGAGACAAGAGAAGGATGGAAAATGTCTTCCCAGTCACCACTCAATGATCCTCAGCCAGTTCTGAAGAGAACAGAAATGCTTATACTTTTCTCTGGTCCGTGCACTGGGAAGTGTGAAAGGGTGCTGTTGCATTGTAAGTGGGTTTGGAGGGAGGTTTTCTTCCCAGCTATAACTCCTGGGTGTGTGTGCATGTGTGAATGTGTGTGTGTCCTTGTGTGTGTGTAAAACAGAAAGGTATGACTCCAGGGTATGTGTGCATGTGTGAATGTGTATGAGTCTTTGTGTGTGTGTGTGTGTGTGGATAAAGCAGAAAGGCATGACTCCAGGGTGTGTGTGTGTGAATGTGTGTCCGTGTGTATGTGTGTAAAACTGAAAGGCATGGGCATAGAACTGGGAAAATAAAACTTGTAAATATTTATAACTGGGATTCTTATGTATTTCTCTTTTATATCTTTGGAGAGAAACATCATAAATGGAGAAAATATATAAACATGTAGATGACGATTAGAAGAGCAAAATACGGAAAATGTATCAAAGTTGCATATCATAACCTTGCATAATCCAAGTATTATTACACTAAATCATCTTTTGCCAGAGCACATGCATTCCTATCAAAATATTAGGGCACAGCAAATGCAAACTACTGTGTTTTAATTGCATTAAGAATACTGGTAATCAGCAAACATTGATTGGATTTAGGATTGCCAAGAACATCCTGCCAATTTAGGGTTTATTTATTTACTTTCTTGGTTATTTAGTCAGAGCTGTTTCAATTATTATTTAATGCTCTTGTTAATTTGATCTACACCACATGTCTCTTAGTCTATGGTCTAGCAGACACTGGCTCTTAGTTATGTACTTAAGAGAGAGACTGTATTCTATTTATACACAGGCATGCTAGCTACCCGTATGATGTACTTAGGCACTTAAGTCAAAAAATGGGATGAATGCCAAATTTTGATTTCCTATATTCTCCTTTTAGGTCATAATTGGGGGCTTGAGACTTAAGGACTATATAGGGAACCTGGACTCTTAAATAGGAATAAAATATTGTGAAAAGGAAATAGCAACTTTATAGGCATTCATAATTGCCAAAGACATCTAGAAATAGTGGCAAATTGCCTTAACTATGTATTTCTAGCAATGATTCAATTAGGTGGAAATTTAAATTAATGACATGAGTGAAAGAACAGAGGTATCAGATTATTCTGGCGTTACATAGAGACACTGTGATCCATGGATAGAAAATGTAGCATGTTCTTATCCTGTAAAAATATAATTCCCTGAATCTATAGAACAATACTGTGCAATAGAACTATTTGTGATTACAGAAATATAATACATAGGCTCTATTACTTGGGGCACTAGCTATATGTGGCACTTGGAATGTAGCTAGTGCCACATATAAACTGAATTTTTAATATTAATTAATTTTAATTTAAATATCCACATGTGTTTAGTGGCTATCGTAAAGTGCAACATAGTTCTAGAGGGGAAAAAAAAGTTCATTTTTGATCCTCAAAGAAAAATTATAATAGAGTGGCAAAGATGGTATAAAATTAGAGATTTTAGAATCAATGAGCATAATCTGGAAATATATTAAATTTTAAAGTAGGATCTAACTGTAAAGGGTTGGAGATCCTGTTAGGAAAATACATTTTTTCAATCTAGCTTTGACCCCTCTGAGACTTTTGACTCACCTACAAACTCCTTGAAACTTTCTCCCCATTTAGGGTTCTTTAGCACTGATTTCCAGACTCCACTCACACTCTTCTACTCTTTCTCAGGCTCCATTGCGGGCTCCTCGGGTCCTCGTTATGTATATGCCTCCCATATGGGGCATATAAATAATTTTGTCCCTTGAGCCCTTAAGACTCTTCCCTTGATGTCTGCCTGCTCCGCCCAGTCTCTCAGCTCACATTCACTCCTGTAACTATGTTTTCCACTCCTAAACCGGCATCTGGAGCCCCAGACTTCATACTGGCCTACTTCATCTATGCTTCTAGCTTCTCAAGACAATTCTGCTTAAATGGGCTGCACAAATGCAACATTAGAGGATTTGGCTCAATGACCTCTAATATCTTTGGACACCGTTAAGCTACAGTTCTATCATTTTATATCCAAATTGATGTTATCATTGACCTTTTTCCACATCTCACCTTCTGTAGATAGTAATACTATCCTCTCACTCTTCAGACCAGAAATAATGGTGCTTATAATGTTATCCTTTCATTCGCCCCCCAAAAGCAATTTGTCAACAAACCTATTCTTCAGTAAATCAGTTCTTCCTCTGAAAATGCCTCTCATATTCTCTCTGTCCGCTCTTCCTGTGGGGCATTGGAGGTCTGGGCGTGGGAGTGAGAGGAGGGCTGGCTATGACTGTGTGCTTAGAGCACAGGGTAACTGGGTTTATACTCCATGAATCAATGAGAGGTCAAAGCATCAAGTTCAAGTCCAAGTTCATGGGACAGGCCTGGGAACACTGATGGGAAATATGGGGAAGGTTTTGTATTTAGAAGCTGCAAGTTGGAGTAAGTGGGTTTGAGAGGCATGAAAGGTCACAAAGGAGTTCTAGAAACAACTGGATGGACGTGGGGCAAAGGACCTTTCATGAGCTTCGTGGATAAACTCAGGGAGCTGCTGAGATTACAGAGCATACTAGGCTGGCTCATTTCCTGGCCCTGATGCATCACCCCAGTCTAAGTCCTCATACCCTTATTACTGCCTTGTTGCTTTATTACTGCTTTGTCATAGTTGTTTTACATTTGGAGAGTTAAGAAAACTCTCAGTGCCTCAGATTCTCATCTGTAAAATGGAAATAAGTTTTCATATGTATCTCATGGAGTCATTGTGAGGATTAAATGTGTTAATGTAGGTAGAGTACTTAGTGTCTAACACAATAAATGCTATATAACATTAGCTATTTTATTGTATTCTTATATTAATATTATTATTTCTGTAATAGTTTTTTTTAACTGACCTTCCACTCCATCCTGCATTTAATTTTGCAATCATTTTCTTCATTGCACTTCCTTTGGTTTTTAGTGATTCCTCAATTGCCTGATAATTAGGCCCAAATTCCTACATCTGACCACCACGACGCTCAATAATCAAGCTCCAGCCACTCAACGTGACTTCTGTTTGTCCCCCAATGCTCCTCCTCTCCTTTTTTCAGCTGACCTACTCACTGTCTCCTGTGGAAGTCAGGATCTTACCAGTGTCTATATTGCTCTTCTTCCTTAGAAGGATACCTTTTTTTTACCTTCTACCTGTCTGAATTCTAACCTCATTTGAAGGCCCAGATCAAGTTTTACCTCTTCTACTGCAGCACAGGTAGTATCTGTTGTGCTTTCCCAATATTTATGTCTAATAACATCAAGCATAATGCCTGGCACACAATATGTGTTTGATAAATATTTTAGTCTTTGTCATTCTTTCTCCAGTATTCAACATCACATATTTTAGAAGACCACATTAATGGAAAGTTAAACCCAAGGGATATTTATTGTGTACTTCCAGGGTTTTATTAATAACTCAAAAATGTCTTTCTACCCTTTGGTTTCATCATTCTAAGCCTGTTTGATTTTTACCTGTGTGTTTTTTACCTCACCATCACAAGATTGCTGCTGTAGCTCCAGGCATTACATCTTCACATAATTTTCCCAAGGTGGGAGGAAGTATCCCTGGCAAGTATGTCATCTCTAGCTAGAGAGGCTAGATAAGAAAAGGTCAGGGAAAGGAGAAAAGGGATGCCATGATTGGCTTAGACAATTTATCACTTGAGGCAGAGCATATTACTACTCAAACAATATTAGAATCTTGTTGGAAAAAAGAGAGAAATGGCTCTTGAGTAATATCTGCCTCTCTCTTGTACTTTTACTCACAACTATAGTTTCCTTAAAGGGTAACATAACATCTTTATCCCCCAGAGGGCACAGTAGTCTTAAAAACGTAGCAGCCACTCGGTAAGTATTTATTTCATAGTTGAACCCTTAACTGCTGTTTAGGACATTACCTATGCTCTCACCTTATATCTTTGTTGTAGGTCCATTTCAGAGTCATAGACAGCTACCTATTTTGAAAATACGAACATTTCAACAGCACCCTCTGAGCTAACAGACACACACATTTAACACACTTTATACAGATTCCTATAGAAGCTCAGAAACCAAAATACAAATTTTGAGAAGCTTTTTTGTTATTACTGTCTGCCCGACGTAAACATTATGTACTCAGCTAAACTGAGAGTCCTTTAATTATCATTTCAGGAAGCCTTGCTGAGCATGTAGATCCTAAAGCCACCACCCAGAGCAGCCTCCTGACAGCCTCTGCTTCTTTAACACAGGAGTCAACTCCAAATAATAGTTCTTTTTCCCACACGTTATAGTATTTATCTGAACACAAAGTAATAACACCTCCATCAAGTAAAATCTCTGATTGCATTATATAGTACGAGCTATTCTCAGGCCACTCACACATCTGGTTGCGTTGATTTTGCCATTTGCCGGCATGTGGGTTTGTGTGTGTGGCGAGGGCTGTGTGGGGCAGCAGAGGATCGCTGGGTGTTGGGAGTAACACGTTACCACATGTGCATGGTCGAGTTTGTAACGTGTCCCGATCACTCCATCTCTCTGCTCAAGTAAGAGACGGACAGCTGCTTGGGTCACACCATGCTTGGATTTAAACTCTGATACATGCCCAGCTTGGTGGCTTCTGGAGAGCACCACAGCATGGAAGAGATCAATGTTTTACAATTAACTGGGTGAAAATCTATAGTCTAGCAATTCCTCAGCTATGAAAGTAAAATTCTACAGATTAAGGAAATAATGGCAATTATAGATGGAAGCTGCATGGAGTTCTTGAGCCATTGGAGAGAAACATATAGAAAAACATATGCTAAATAGTCTCTCTCAGTCTACTTGTGTATGGCCAAATTATGCATAGCCAGATTGATTTGTACACACTGTCCAAATATTGGGATGAAAAACGAAAAGTTCCAAAAATCACCCAGGTGATTTGGTTATGTGACGCTCTCTCTGCATCCAACTGTTCAGCATCCAACTTTTTACCTTTCTTTCAACTGCGTTAAAAGCACATGTATGTGATAAATGAATCTGCATAGATACAAGGAGAACTAGTCCAATTTATACCATAATTAGTGTTGAAGATGGGAAATATTCGACCCAGAGTTTTGGGTTGTCTGAAGTTGCTGTTTATAAGGCTGTCCTAAGAGGTCATTAAGGAAATACAGATGATGTAGCAGACATGTTACTGTAACTCATGAACCGTCATTCCATATATATGTTGAAACAAAATAAAAGAAGTGGGGTAGGCTGTAGATATTCTCCACAAGCTAACCATAGCACTTGCAAGGAATATCACTCAACAACCAATAAGAGTTTTGTCAACCGTAAGTTTTACTTTTTATCAATTATTTCAGTATACCTTTTGGTTTAGTTTTGTTTTCCACCAAGGGAAAATGCAAACCCAAATTGGAACGAGCATTTGATATGCTCTTCTCATAGGGGCTGTAATTGCTTTTCTTGGATATTAACAGTTGCAGCTGCCACGCTGGGTTGTGGAGTGATGGAGGGGCAGAGAGGAAAAGGATCCAAATGGTCCTAACGGTCCACAGTGCTCAGTTTGCTATTTGCTACTGTGGACTCTGACTCATTTTCATAGATCCATTTAGTGCATGTTGATATCTTCCACTGAGATTAACAGTGGGCGTGAGAACAATCGGCGCAGCGGTTAAAGAACACGTTCTGAACGGGTTGAAATCTTGCTCTACTAGGCTTGGCAAGGCAACTTGGCAACAGTAACTGCCTCATAAGCTTGTGGGAATACTAAATAAAATAATCATAATTGGAATAGTCCCCCCTTATCCTGGAGGGATACGTTCCAAGAACTCCAGCGGATGCCTGAAACCTCGGATAGAACCGAACCCCACATTCACTGTGTTTCTTCCTATACATACATCCCAATGATAAAGTTTAATTTCTAAGTTAGACACGGTAAGATATTAAAAATAAGAATTAATAATAAATAGGCCGGGCATGGTGGCTCACGCCTGTAATCCTAGCACTCTGGGAGGCCGAGGCGGGTGGATCGCTCAAGGTCAGGAGCTCGAAACCAGCCTACTAAAAATAGAAAGAAATTAATTGACCAACTAAAAATATATACAGAAAAAATTAGCCGGGCATGGTGGTGCATGCCTGTAGTCCCAGCTACTCGGGAGGCTGAGGCAGGAGGATCGCTTGAGCCCAGGAGTTTGAGGTTGCTGTGAGCTAGGCTGACACCACAGCACTCACTCTAGCCTGGGCCACAAAGTGAGACTCTGTCTCAAAAAAAAAAAAGAAAAAAAGAAAGTAGCCTAGAGGTTGCAGGGGGCTGGGGGTCAGGTAGGAAACAGGCAGTGGCTGCTAATGGGGATGGGGTTTTTTTTTTTTGAAATGATGAAAATGTTCTGAAATTGGACGATGGTGATAATTGCACAGCCTTAGAATTTACTTAAAAACACCAGATTGTATACTTTAAAAGAATGAATGTTATGCTATGTGAATATCTCAATTAAAAAGAGATTTAAAAGAAAAAAGAACCGAAAGCCCCCAGCATGCAGTGCGCCCCCCTGTGGCTCACCTTGTAATCTGAAGGCGTAATTCATCACAGTCCTGTGATAACTGGCTGTTAGTTTCTTCCAAAGTTTCTAATGCCAACTTAAACTTATTATTTTCCTCTTCCAATTTCTGCTTGTTGAAATGTAGGTCTGCTACATAGGTAATCAAATCAGACACCTCTCTGCAAGTGGAAAGATGAATGAGAGTAATCTACAACATCTCTAATCCCTTCCAATCAAAATAATGCATATGGTTAAGCCCAAACAGGCTTCAATATTCTTGTAAGAGTTTCGACTTTGCCCTCATCTGTCATCATAAACATAATTCATGTACACAATAAATATTTATGCAAATATTTATTACAATAGCATCAAAGATTTTTCCAAAATTGCCAGGTATTCATCATTTGCCAGTTGTGAAACCAACTTCCCCAGCTTTTGTTTATTCCTTTCCACGTCACTCTCAACATCTGCCTCCTTCTACACTGAAGAAGTTCCTATTTCTGCCTGCAATATGGGAGGATCCTGAAATAAATGAACACAACAGATTTCAGTAGGCCTTGAGGAAACAATTCCTGAAGTCTCAGGTTTGCAGCCTGTGACTATTTAGTGTGCATCTTTCCTGATATTTTGCATGGCTTGTTAATGATTATGAATGTCACTCTTGCCCTGACACTAGTTCATGAACCCATTGAGAGTCTGGACTGTGTGTTTCACAGTGTCTTGGGACTCCTTTCCTATGTTGCTATCTTATCCCAGTACTTAGCCCAAGTTGGGTAAGTGGTTCCTACTCTGCCTCTTTGCAGGGATAAACTTGAAGTGGCAAAGATAAAATAAGGGAAATGCAAAACCACTTCTCTTTAGTATCTAAAACTTAAAAATTTAGTGGAAAACAGCTTTTCTTATTTGTACCTATAAGGTTCTATTAAAGAAGTACTTTAAAATCATCTCCAAAAGATCAATATCATAACCCTACTTCAAATGGAATTCATTTTCTATAGAAAACACTATGAAGTCAATACAGAAGGGTTTCATGAGTGAGCAAATGATTTTGGGTTACTAGCCCTGTAAGAATTTGTGTTGCCAGGTATGGTGGCTCCGCCTGTAATCCTAGCACTCTGGGAGGCTGAGGCAGGAGGATTGCTGGAGCTCAGGGTTTCGAGACCAGCCTGAGCAAGAATGAGACTCCGTCTCTACCAAAATTAGAAAAAATTAGCTGGGTGTGGTGGCTCGTGCCTGGAATCCCAGCTACTTAGGAGACTGAGGTAGGAGGATCACTTGAGCCCAGGAGTTTGAGGCTGCAGTGAGCTATGACGATGCCACTGCATTCTACTTAGGGCGACAGAGCAAGACTGTCTAAAGAAAAAAAATTGTGTTCCCAGTGAAACTGGTTCTAATACAAATGGCATAGAATAGTCAAGAATTTAAAATCAATTATGTTAGTTCTACTGCAAAAAACAAACAAACAAAAAGCTAGGTGA
>CAUYPO010071052.1:0-15888 GCA_963574435.1 Cheirogaleus major
TCCACAGGGTACAAGAAGGTGGCAGTTGTGGTCTGCCATGTGGTCTGCCATGTTACTGTGCTCACCGGTACCTGAGAGGTGGCTGAAATTGCCAGTTGCTCACACTGACACACTTTGATGGCCATCCTGCTAAGGTGTGAAGCTTCTATGAGCAAGTTACTATGGATTCTCCTTTCCCAGAGCAGTGCTGTAAAAAGGCCCTACTTTTCACCAGAGCAGAAAACCTAACCTTTGCTACTGTGGTCTGGGTCTGACCTCCAGGGACAGCTTCGTCCACAGAGGAAGCAGGAGCTTCTCTGGAGCCTAAGCCTTCCCTTAGAAAAGGTCCACTGCCACTTTTTGAGCTCCGTGCATCTTCCCCAGGAGACTCAACCTCTCAGGGCTCCTGAGAGGCCTTGGTCTCCCTGCCCCACCCCTGCTGCCTAGGCCCATGCGCTGGTGAGGAGTTGAAAGGGCTCTAACTGAGGGGCCCTGGCTTTTTGACTGGGAGCCTCCTTCCCTGAGCAGGACTCCCGAAAGAACTGGGAGTACCCCAGGCACATAACAGAGAGGGGAAGCTTGTTTGGGGCTTGACTGTGGTACTATGGGTATGTAGAAGGGGCTCCTTCTGTGACCTCATTAGTCCCTTTTATATAAACAGAAATTGAGGCTTGAAGAAATTAAGAAACTTGCCTATGTCCTCAAAGATAGGAGCTGTGCAAAGTCAATCTGCTCCACTCTGTTGTCCTTCAGGCTCCTGGCTCCCTCTGTTGCTCTAAGTTGGCCCCTTTGGGAAAATCTCAGTTGAAAGTCACCTCAGTGCTCTCCTTCCTCCAAAAGCAAATCAGGCCAGATCCCTTGTACTGTAGGGCACATGGGCCTTCTATTAATATTTGGGTCTCTGTTTCCTCACTCTGCGAATCGAGGATGTGTGAAATCCAGATGGGTTTCTATCCTAGGGGCGAGGGTAGATCATAGTCCAGAGAATTGCTGGATGGGATACATCACTCCAATTAAATCTACTGTTGGGCCTCTTCTCTGAAACCTAGTGTTTTCACTGCAGAGATGTAACTGAAAGACCCCAATCTCACCCTCAGAGAAGAGAAAGGAGGGACCAAGCTTATTCCAGCCTGATGCTTGATATCTGTTAATCCTGAAGCCTCATCTGTTGAAATTCTGACCTAGGTTTCAAGCTTTAGGTGGGGGCCAGTCTACAGAGGTCTCTGTAATTCTGGCATCAGAAGCCCTTTTTAATTCTTTGGATCCCTTTGAGGTTTGTGAAACAGGCTAGTGGCAGGTGAACACCATTCACACTAAAACCTGCAGGAGAGTCAGACAGTGGTGCCATGGCAGTCCTGACATTGCGTCAAAATATACCCTTGCTGCCCAGCACAGGGGTGTGCTCTTGACAGGGCTGGGACACCCTAGGCCCTTCCTACCTCCCTCACCCTTCCGCAGCTCTCCTGCCACTTGTCTCTCATACGCCTACTTGTAGTCCCTGCCAGGGCCCCCAGTGCAGCCTAGTGCCTGCACATGATAGGCACAAGGTGACTGAGTGCATGGTTGTATGCAGGGACTTGGGCAGCTGAAATGATTCTGCATATTTCATGCCGTCGTGGTGCTGAGTCACTCGCTGGCCCATACTATGGAAAGAGGGGATGAGGAGAGGCAGGGTTGGGAGAAAGGAGAAAGGAAGTGTTTCTTAACATTCTCCATCTTTGAACAATGCAGGCAAAGGTGGCTCTGTCCTCATCTTTGGACAGGTTAGAATAGACCACCGAAAGGGATGAGATTAGGTCTCAGAAAAACTTTCATCAGGGAGGAGCAAAAATCCCCAAACAAGTGAGGAACAGAGGCTGGGAGTCTCCTTCTCTGGGATTTCTTAATCACAGGGTTGAGAGAGCAGGTACCAGGATGGGGAGCTGGAGGAGGTTGAGATGTTGAGAGGGCCTTGCCCTGCTTGGGGAGAAGTATGTGAAGATGCTTTTGAAGTAATACTGTTCTAAATAAGTGTTGAGTTGCACAGCAATAACACTAATGACAATATAATACTTCTGCTTTCACTCGCTGCAAGGGAAATGTGGACTTCCCACAGCCCAGGCTTGTAGGAGCCGGTCGCTATTGGTAGGGTCAGATCTATCGCCCCGCTTCATGAACCCTAACTGGTTTCTTGGCGTTGGTCCAAGGCAGAAATGCTCCAATCGTGTCAGATATTCTGTGAGACCCTACAATCCCAGTGTAGTACTTTCAACTCTAAAGTATCTGAAACTCCTGGGGCGAAGATCCCTGCCAGACTTGGGGTCAGGGACCAGACTGGCCAAGGTATTTTTACTCTTGTTAGGTTTCCTGGGATAAGGCCCCCTCTCCTCCGCCATCCTAACTCCCTGGCGCCGTAGCCACCTCCTCCTCCCCCGCTCCCCCAGGGCAGGGTTCCCTTTGTAATTAATCCCAACACTCAAACCAGAGGGGAGGAAAAACGTGTTAATGAGGGAGCGTCCCAGACTGACTGGGGCGGTCGCTGCTCGCAGCTAGAACACCGAGTAATTAAATTATTTTTGGAAGGGGGGATATGGTGGTGATGGTGTCAGGGAAATCCCGGTATGCAGGGGAGCGTCTCTCGTCACTAATTAAAATCAGGGATGACACTCCCTTCTTGTGGCCCTAGGGGGAAAAAAAAAATCAACCTTCCCACGTCTCAGATTTCATTGGATTGTGTGTAGCCGGGTCTGTGGCCCTAAATGAGAGACTACGGCCAGCCCCGGGGGTCTGGGGGCTCCGTGTCTGACAGGAGGGTCGAGGAAGACAGCCCAAGAGGGACTGGGGGCTGGACCAAGGCCAAGACTCGAGCAGCCCCCTGCCCACCGTTCGGGGCCGGGGTCGCAGCCCCACCGCTGATTCCCAGGATCCGGGAGGGCAACCGGGCATCTAGAGGCGAAGGGCCGGGGGAGCAGCGACTCCGGGAAGAGCGGGGCCGCAGACAATGGACGCCGCGGCAGGAGGGGCGGCGGCTGCGGGAACAGCCGGGAGGCGGCACCCGGGAGCGCGCGCTCCCCCGCCCCCTGCACCCCCCACTCTCATCCCCTCCCCCTCCGCCCCCTCCCCCCTCGGCCGCCGGCTCCCGATCTGATTCCTGATCCCTGATTCCTTGATCCTTGGTCCCGCCATGGGAGCCTGAGTGCCCCTATTCCCCCCTGGCCCCCTGCCCTCGGGGCCTTGAGGGGGAAGAGGCAGCGGTCTGGGACGGAGCAGGGGGTGACCAGACTCAAGAGCCCCCCTTAACACCCCCCATCGCCCGCGCTGCCCGTCCGGGAGCACGGAGTTCGGAGCGACCCGGAGCGCTGCGGATACAAAGGCGCCGGGCCGAGCCGGGCGCCCGCGGAGCCCACCCGGCAGTTCGCAGCGGCGGGTGAGTGCCGGGCCGCGGGGGCGCGGGCAAAGTTTGCAAAAAAAAAGAAAGAAAGAAAGAAAAAAAAGAAACTGAAAAGGAGGACAATCCTGCAAGGGGCCAGGGGGTGCCCGGCCCCGGAGCGAGCGGGGTGGCTTATGGGGAAAAGGGGGCTCGGGGCAACCCCCTTCCGGTCCTCTCCCCCACTGCACAGCGGAGCCCCCCCCCAACTTTGGGTAGAGGAAGGGGCGCGCGGGGAGGGGGCGGAGCCCGGGCCTGGAGAGCCGGGGACTTTCCTGGGCCAGGGCCGGGCGGGGGCCTTAATGATCCCAGGGGAGCCGGTTGAAGCCGGAGACTGGGAGCGTGTGTTGGAGGTGGGGGGAGAGGCGGTGGAAGGATCGGAGTCTGGAGGTATTGGAAGCCGAGGGTGTTTTGGGGTGCATACACACCTCAGGAGTGTGGGGAGGGAGGGGGCAGGTATGTGTTCAGGGTGTAGAGTGGTCTGGGGAGCGGGCTGGGGAGAGTAGTGGGGTGTGTGTACAGCCCGAGGATGGGGCTGGTGGCAGTAGATTGTGTATGGGAGCCCAAGGGATAGGCGCTGGCATCCCTCTCCGCTATCACATTTACCCATTTAGGGGCCTGTGGGCTCTACGTTGGTGAGTTTTAAAGGGTTGGTGAAGGATCAGTGTGCATGATTCTTTGTTTTTTTGTGTGTGTGTGTGCACGCCTTTACGTGCTGCATGTTCCTGCAGGTGGGCCCCTAGGTTTGGATGTATAGGTGTTTTTCTGTTCTAGAGTGTGTGTGCACCCAGGAAGCAGCTGACCATGCATCTGCTGTGTGTTTGGATATGTGTTTATGTGTATACTCAAGGGAATGGGTGTGAGTCTGTGTGTGTGTACTGGGAGAGGGGTTTGTGGGAAAGAGGTGTGTAGGTACTGATGAAGGTGGATGTGTAAGAGCAGAATGGGGTACATGTGGATGGGTGTGTGTGCACCTGTGTACTGGGAAGGGGTGTGAGCGAATCTGTGTTCTCTTGTGTGTAAACTATGTCGATGGGTGAGTATCAGTGTGTGTGCCTGCCCTAGCTGGTGTGTGTGTTTCTGAGTGTGTGTTGGGGGTACCTCTTGTCTCTGCAGGCAGATTTTCCTGGTAATAAGCCCAAAGGGAAGGCTGTCTGCAGGATTCTGAGGCTTCTTGGATGGCCCTGCCTGGGTTCCAGGGAGTGCTTTAAGTATCTGAGACCTCTGGATGGGAGGGAGTGAGTTGTCTTATGAAGTGCCCATTTTGGGAGATGAGTTTTTCTGGAAGAGGGTGTGTGTTGTGGGGAATAGGGAATACGGGTTCTTGTCATAGTCCTAGAGGAATTTGGGGGATTGGAGGAGTCAGGGAGAAGAATAAGAGGAACTTCCTTCCTCACTATAATGGGTTGGGTTCTAGTGCTTGGAGAGGCTCCATTCTTGGTTTCCCAGCTGTAGTTCAACACCTGCCCCCTCCTCCCCCCCAAGACCACAGTTCTCTTGGAAAGCTCTTTTGGAGTTTGCTGCTTCAGAGCCCAGCCTCTGGGATCCCAAAGTTCCTGAGGAGTCTTGGGATTTGGGTGTGGGATGGAAGCAAGAGGAAGAAGCATGCCTAGAAGGATGAGACGTGGTAGGGGACAGCTTAGGTTCCCCCTCATGGGGTTGAAAAGGTGGCATGGGGGTGTTTCTTCAGCACTTCCTTCAAGTTAGCCTGTGTGGTGTATCACATAGTTTCCTTTCTCCCTGGTGAGAAGCATGGTTGGGATGGAGCTGTGGGTGTGGGGCCAGGGCTGCATGTCTGTGTGTTGGGGAAGGGGCAGGCACTCTGGGGCTATACTCATCATCACCATAGTGTGGTGGGAAGTCAGTGACTACCTAGGAATTGGATGTCTCTCTCCTCAGTGAAGCAGCAGCTACCTCCTTTCCTTCTCTTCTCTCTTGTCCTTTCTCTTTTAGGGTGAAGGGAAGGGGCTGGTCATGTCCTTCTCTAGGACGCTAGCCTTGTTTCCCCATTGCACACTCTCAGCCATTTTCCTCTTGCTGCCAGTGGCTGGGTTGAGACACCTAGTTTTAAGAGCTGAGGCTGTGATTGCAGATGCCCATTAGGGTTTCTGGGCATTTGGAATTGGAAAGTTAAGAGTCTCTAATAGGCATGTGCAATTGGAATGTTCCCTCTTTTTCAGTCCTCAGGGCTCCCTACCCTTCCTAAGGCCTGGAGATAAAAGTAGTGAGGGTTAGAAAATGTTGGGACCGGGGAGAGGGGCAGAGTAGGAAAATACCAGATTTTCTTTTTTTTTAAATGCATGATTCCCCCAAACCCAACACCTGTGTGACGGTTAGGGTTCCCCTGGCTAGCAAGGGACTTGCATGAGATGCTATGCTCTGGCCTTCTGGAGTTCCTCATTTGCTCTGTATATACTTACCACTTGCATGGTGTATTATACTGGCGGGGGCTCTCTTCCAAGGACGAGGAACTGTGGTCAGACAATAGGAAGTGCCATTTCTGAAAGTACTTCCAGATTGGAAGCCAGTGGCCACATTGGCCCCTCCTCACCCATTGTCTTGCTCCTGACTTGTATTTCCTCTAATTCTTCCGGGGCAGGCCTCTGGTGTGTCTTCCTCTGCTCTTTCTGATCCTTGTAGGTCTGAGAAAGATCCTTCCCTGGTCTTAGGGCAGGACAGATTTTTATGTGCTCATCTGGTTTCCAAGAGATCCTTCAGTTAGGGGGAAGGGAACTTGGCTAATAGAAGCTGTGGGTGGAAGAGGGAAGAGATCTGGGACTCCCCTGATCCCCTCTGAGTTTTAGGAACGCCAGTCTTCTCCTTTGCTTATTCTTCCCATGATAGGCCCCCACACTGTGGGGCCAAAGCAAGGAGCCAGAGAGTTGGTTGGAATTAGTACTTAACAGCGGTGTGAGACCTTGGGCAAGTTATTAAACTCCATTCTTCAGCCTGGTAGGTATCTTAAGGCACCATCCTCTAAGCTCAGACTGAGACCTTCCACAAGGAACCCCTGGTCCCTACACTAGCCTCCTTCCCTTGCTCTTGAATTCTGGCTTTGCCACTTCCTGATTTTGTGACCTCAGACAACATAGATATCTTTTTGAAGTTTCACCTGTAAAATGGAATTAATAAGAGGCCCTGCTGTTTAGGCTTGTGAGGGTTAAATGAAATAATCTAGAGACAGCATGTGACACAGTGCCTGGCACATAGAAGTACTCAGTTAGCTGGACTAGTCTGGATTCTGATGGAGGATTATTGTAAGGGAGACAGGTCTGGGTAGTGGGGTGGGAGTGCTAGGCTTTTGGTTCTGCTCTTCTTCTTACGCACTACCTAGTATCTGCCAGGGGAGCTGTGTGACGCACGGGGGACAGAGAGGTATTAAGACAGGCTTTCACAGGGGAGACATGCATAAACACGTCGATTCGCTGTAAAGTGGTGAATGGCTGTGTGGAGGTGTGTTCAGGAGGCCACCTGAACATAGAGGAAGAGTCCCTGGCCCTAGGATCGGGTATAGGAAAGGTTCCTAGAGAAGATGTGCCCTTAGCTAGATTTTTTTAAAAAATTAAGGTGAAATTCACATAATGTAAGATAAACCATTTTAAAGTGAAACAGGCATTTAGTACATTCACAATATTGTGCAACCACCACCTCTATCTCATTCTAAAACAGTTTTCACCATCCCGAAAGGAAACCCCTACTCATTAAGCAGTTGCTCTGATTCCCCCACCATCTACCTTAGCTCCTGGCAGCCACCAATTTGCATTCTGTCTCTATGGATTTACCTATTCTGGATATTTCATATAAATGAAATCAGATAACGTGTGACCTTTTATATCTGACTTCCTTCACTTAGCATAGCGTTTTCAAGGTTAATCCACATCGTGGCGTGTATCGGTAATTCATTTCTTTTTATGGCTGAATAATATTCCCTGGTATGGATAGACCTTGGCTGGTTAAAGGATGAGTTAGGCCGACAGGGAGGAACTGAGGAGGGTACTTCTGGTAGAGGCTGAGTGTGAGTAAGAACGAGCACTGGTGTTTGTATCATCAGCTCTTTTGGCCTCAGTTTCCCTGCGTTTAAAACAAAAGTTAATCATCTCTTTCGTTCCTTGTCCTGTGGAGTTGGTGGGGGTAGAGGTGTTAGGGGAAGAGAGGCCCAGTCAGGGTCTGGGCTGGGGATAGGACTTTAAAAAACTTGCTCTTTCCTCTTCTTTTGCTGGGCAGCTCCCTCCTGTCTGCATCTGTGGGTAGCCATCTCCCTGTTTTACTTGGCATCAACTTCCCCTCTCTCTGAATTGACCTGAAACTTTTTCTCTTAGCCTCTGCAGGTGGGTCAGCCGGTGCATGAGATCTGGGCAGCAGAGGTGAAGGGAAGGCCTGGCATGAATCCTACTCACACTGTGCCCAGCACCGGCCCTTTCCTTCTCTATCCTGTCTCCTGGTGATCTGGCTTGGGCAGCCTTCTGCCTCCTTCTCTGTTGTGATCTGGATAGAACTGTGGTGGGTCAGGGAGAATGTTTGCATCCCTTGCCTCTCTCCTGTTTGGTACAGAATAGGAGGCAGAGGCCCTTTATGGTGGGGCCCTTTGGGAATGAGGTGTTGCTTGCTTGTTTGATGCCCCTGGCAAGGTCGGTAATTACAGACATGACAGCTGGGAACTGGTTTTAGAGGAGCAGGCTTGGAATCAGCAGAGCTGAGGATATCCTGGTAATCAGGGTGGGGCAGTGAGCATGGATGGGGAGAGTGGGAAGAAGTTGGGGGCTGGCGTGGGGTGGGAAGCTTGGGGCCCCCTTTCCTTGCCGATCTATACACAGCTGGGCCTAAAGCCTAGAGGAGAATGGGAGGTGATTGGAGCCCAGGCCCTGCCTCACTGTAAGTGAAGAAGGAGGGAAAAGAGGGAAGATGGGGTTTCTAGGAGCCCCTAAAGAAAGAAGCAGAGAGTGGGAAGAGGGGTTTTGGCTGCTCTCTCAGGCAGTGCCTGGATGTGGTCTAAGTTAGGGAGGGGCCAACCTTGTACCTAAAAGTGATTCCATCTTATTCTGGGGTGTTTCTTCTTACAATGAGGCTATGGGAGCAGAAAGTGGAGGGAATTGGCTTTGTACACCCTAAAGGAGAAAAAGGTGGGAAACTGACATTTTATTGAGCATCTATTATGTGCCAGACTTCATGCTATTCTGTATATGTTATTTTGTTGGAAACTCTTAACCTTCTGAAGCAGGCATTGTTATCCCCATTGAATAGATGAGAAAACTGAGGGTTAGAGAAGGTGAGTGACTCACCTGAGATTACATAGCTCATAAGGCTGTGTCAGGTCTATCTGACCTCACTGCTGTTCCTTTCCCAAAGTGCTCTCCTTACTTTTCCTTACTCTCATTCCAGTTAGGTCTGATTGCTCATTATTGCCTTTACTCTTGAACTTGAATAATTCCCCTGTACCCTGAAAAGCAGACATGAGTCCAGATATCAGCCTGAGGAGTAGAGGAGTTTGTCCCTTAGGGTGGGAGTCAGGTGGGATCTCATGGAAGAACCTGGCTCCATGTCTAGCAGGAGCACATCATTGCTCTGAGCCTTGGGCAGGGCTCTTCTCTGAGCAGAGACCTCTCCTGGGGCTGGCCTCTTCCTCCCTGCTGGGCTGCTGTTTTGGATGGGAGCTGCGGGAAAGGAGTGACTGTAGGGTCTGGCCACTGCAGCCCATGGGGCCTTGTTTGTGATTCGGAGGGGCCTGGTCCTCACTGTCTATAAGGTTTTCCCACAGCCCCCTAATAATGTCCTTCAGACCCCTGCTTTCACCAGAGCATTCCTGGCTCTCTCAGCCTGGCCAGAGAGAGAGAGAGAGAGAGAGACAGTTTGTTGTGGGTCTGGGGAGGGGGGCTCTGGCTTTTTAGGGTAAGTGGGGGTTAGACAGGAACAGGTGCTGAGCCCCAAAGTGTGAACACAGTAACTTAAAAAACATCTGAGTGTGAACAGAAACACGCATTCTGTCACCTGCTTTACTCCAGGAATGGAGGTGGCAGATATAAGGGATGGGGGAGTTGAGAGTTCTCAGAAAAGAGTGAGAACCTCAAGGGGGGTTGTCGAGGCGGTGGAGCTGGTTGGTACTCCGGCCTTTCAGCTGGCTCAGGTAAGAGCTGGCCGCTGTGCCAGATCTGCAGCCCTGGGCTGAGGATGGGAAGCCCAGGCCTGCCCCCTGCCCCCAGCCACACTGCGTCTCACACTCTGAGGCCCACTCTGCTGCTTTCCCGTACAATCCAGCCTTCATTGACAGTGTCCCCATATGTTCCACCCCCACACTCCTTCCCCGCAACTCAACTCTCCCCATCCACAGCCAGCCTGAGACTGGCTCACTTCCCCTTCCCAAGTGGCTAGCTTTCCACTTCCTTGTTCCTCGAGGCAGGGGCTGGGTGAGCAGGCTTTGAAGGTCTTTTGGGGTCAGGGACAGTTGGGCATACCTAGGACAGAGGGCTATGAAGAGAGGGAGACATTTATTTTTGCAGTGCACAGGAAGCTGGCTCATGGGTCCACACAGCTCACCCACCTCCCACTGTCCCTGAGGACACCTCCCTCGAGGTGCCTGTTTTCCTTCTTGGTTCTTCCACAGCTCGCCTGAGCAGGTGAGCAGCTGAGCAGGTAGGGGCCAGTCCTCTCCCCCAGCTGAGGGAGAAAGCAGCTCAAAGCCCAGTGAGTGGGAATTGTGGGGCCTGCCCGCTGGTGAAAAGTCAGTGGAGCACCCAGGCATCTAGAATCCCTGGTTACCTTCCCACCAGCTTAGTGTCCTGTCTTCCCTCCAGCCCCCACCCGCATCAGATGCCAAAAGGATTACTCATCCTTTCTCCTGCAACCCCCAGCCCCTCCCCCAGGTTCTCTTCAAGACTGGCTGGGAATGGGTCTGGGGAGGCTGGGGAATGGGGTGCTGTGGGATGTGTGTGTGTGTGTGTGTGTGTGTGTGAGTGCATGCATGTGTGTGCTTGTGTGTGCTGTGTTGGGGGCAAGGACTTTTCTGAGAGCTGGGATAGGGGTGGGAGTGCCAGAGAGACGGCAGAGCAGGTCTCTACAGAACCTGCCTAGCCAGGGTGGGTGGAGCTGGGTGGGGCAGGCAGGAGCTGGTCCAGGTTTCAGAGGGGGAGAGGGGGAATAGCAGTGTGGGCGTATGTGTGTGTTGCTCTTTCAGTTTTCTGTGCAGTTGGAGGGTACTCAGCCTCACCCCCTACCTTAGACTGAAAGAAATGAAGGAAGTGGGTGAAGAGGGGCTCCTTTTTGATTAGAACGCCAGCTCAGGTGTCCTGGCCAGGAGGTGGGTCCCATCCCCATGGTGCCCCCTGCACTGGGGTCTGGTGGTGAGAGGCTGCTCGGGAAGCACAGATGCCTGGGTGACCCAAGCTACAGCTCTGCCCCTCCTGAGCCCAGTGAGGAGAAGGATCCTGCCCTCACCCTGGGGCTATGAGGATGGTGAGCTCATGTCTGGGCTGTCCTGGGAGAGTGCTGGTTAACAGGGCGGGGGTGGGGCACCTGGTGCCAGCTCTTTCCCACCCCTCATCCCACTGGAGGCAGAGCTGTTCTCTTTGGCCTCCTGGGCAGCATGTCACCCAAGGACACTGGGGCCTTTTTCAGGGATGAGGGTGGGGACCATTTTTGGTCTAGGGTTGGGGCTAGTCCTTGCCCACTTTGTACCTTACACTTTTTGTCGCAGGGAAAACCCAGTCTAGGCCTCTTCCGATGATGGTTTGCCCATGGCCCAAGGCTGGATGGGAATGAATGAAGGAACAGCAAGGCTCTTAGGACTGGGAGTGGTGGATGGGTGGGTGCAAAACCCACCCCTTTGTGGGGTAGGGGTCTCTGGTCTCGGCTTTCTGGGCTTAGGCCTATCAAGTCTCTGGTGAGAAGGTAGGGCGAGCAGGAGTCATTCGCTCCTATCTTCACCTTCTTGGTTTTTTTTTTTGAGACAGAGTCTCACTCTGTTGCCCGGGCTAGAGTGCCGTGGTGTCAGCCTAGCTCACAGCAACCTCAAACTCCTGGGCTCAAGCGATCCATCTGCCTCAGCCTCCGAGTAGCTGGGACTACAGGCATGTGCCACCATGCCCGGCTAATTTTTTCTATATATTTTTAGTTGGCCAATTAATTTCTTTCTATATTTAGTAGAGACGGGGTCTTGCTCTTGCTCAGGCTGGTTCGAACTCCTGACCTTGAGCAATCCACCCGCCTCGGCCTCCCAGAATGCTAGGATTACAGGCGTGAGCCACCATGCCCTGCCTTCTTATAGTCTTGGCTATTCAAAGAACCAGAGTCCAGAAGGAGTCTCGGGGGAATTTTGTCTTACTCCAAGAGGAGCACACTCCACAGTCACAGGGTTATTAAGAGTTTTCAACAATAAGAGGAGGCCAAACAAAAGTGGACTGCTGTAGAAGCAGTGACACTGGGCTAGTGACTGCTTCATGGGCCCCACTTTTTTATCTGTAAAGTTTGGGGTTGTACCTCTAAGGCCCCTTTCAGCTTAGGGCAGGAACCTGCTGGGAAGTGGGCGGGTCAGCCACTGTCTCCCCCTGCAGTGGGAGAGAAAAGGGCAGTGGGGAGGGTGTGCACCCCTCTCCTCTGTGGAAGCCAGTTAGGTGTCCGTGTGTTCACCCCACTCCAAGCACCCCAGCCCCCACAGCACTGACAGGGTTGGGCTCCTCTGGAAACCCAGGGAGTAGTACATGGAACCAAGCAAGGGCTTTGAGGTGGGACAGCTGTGCCTTTGACTCTCTGAGCGCTGCCTCGTGCTGGCCTTACGACTTGCTGGGGTGCCTGAACTCTGGACAGACCTCTGGCTCTTTGCATACTGGGCTGGGAGGCTGGAACCTGGCCTTGGTTCCTGCCATCTCCCCTCCCCCCAGAAGGTGGGCATCCAGCACTTTGAGCGGAATTCGCATTGACATCCTTGGACCTTGGCGCTGAGTTTGGTGAAGGTGAGGTTAGGGTGCCGGGGGCTGGGGTGCCCATGTGCACACCCTTGTCCGTGGTGGCTGTAGTGGGGAAGGCGGGTGCAGGGCACGTGCGGTAAGGCCCAGGCTCTGGTGCAGGGATCAGAGACCTCTCATGGGCAAGGGCCTGCAGACTCCCTTCCCTGCGTCCAGGCAGGGCCACTCTTCCCTAGTCCCCAACTGAGGCGGTCCTATCAGAGATTGGCTTCTTGTCCTGTTTCCCATCCTCTTCCCCTCTCTGGCCGGAAGTCCTTTCTAAAATCAAACCCAAGTGCCTTCCGGGGCACTGCTGGCCGGGTACTTCCAGCCCCTCCTCAGTAGAGATGAGGAACAATAGGCCCCCTTTTTAGGTGCATGTTTGTGTTCTGTCCCTGCCCCACCTTTTCTTCCCTGGCCGTCATCCTGGCTTCCACAGCGCTTTCTCCCAGCCCGGTCCTCCTCTCTGCTCTGCCCCATTTCCCCACCCCAGGCCTAAAGTAGCTGGGACTGGGCTGCTCTGCGGGGTGGGCCAGGGCTAGAGCAGTGGCAGGAGGTGGTGATTACAGCTGCCTGCGCCTGGTCATCCATCCTCAGCATTCGCCGCGCATGGGGGTGCCTGCGCCTTGTTCCACGCCTTGTCCACTTGAGCTGCCTCCTCTGAGTAGGGAATGGGGAAGGGTCTGTCCCGGTCTGTGTTTTGGCCAACAACCTCCACCCCCCTCCAGGGCCTTGCTCCCTCTGCCTGTTGCCAGGTTCTGAGTGTGTTTTTTCCAGAGGCCTCCAATTGTTTCCTGAAGAAACCTGATCCCAGAGCTCAGACAAAAGCTGGGGCCGCCAGAGGAGAAACCCCATTCTCTCCCCCTCTGTCCCTGTCCCCCCCACCTCCATAACCTCCCTCGCTTTGGATGCTGGGTATGGGTTCCAGGACCCGGCTGCCATCACCTAGGCAACAGGGGGCTTTGGTTGCCATGGTGATCAATGTGGGAGAAGCTGGGCAGCCGGGACAAAAGCCCCCACATTCCCCCCCAGCCCCCTCCTCCAATCCCCTTGGGATGATACTGAGACACATTCCATTAATTTTATTTCTGAAAGGCTTTTGGAGGGGAGAAGGGTCTCCTTTTTGTGACGGGCTCTCTCTTCCCTCCCTCGCTCCACTCTGGCCTCCTTTTAACCCCAGATAATCCATGGTTGGTTTGAGCAGGGGACTGAGTGCATGTGTTTGTGTCTTGGGGAGTGGGGGGCAAGGTGAAAAGCAGTGGGACACATTCCTTTTTCACAGCCTCCCCCTGCCCCCAGACTAAGGCAGCACCCTGCCCTGCACCAAGTCCGGACTTCCCACCCTGGGCTCGTTGGTCTGACATTTCCACTTGTTGATCTCATCCAGTGATCCCCTCCCCCCACTCTCTTCCATGGGAACGATGCCCACCCTGGAGACCCTCCAAACCCCTGATTCCTGAGACAGATTAAATAAGAGGAACTTCTGCCCTTCTCTTTGCTCACCCCCTGCACCCGTCCCCCCTCCCCCAGCCTCTCCAAGCTTGGATTAGTTCCCTGGGGTACTTGAAGGGACAGCAGGCAAGGGTCTCAGGAGTGGGGTTCATTTTTGGTCCTTGTTTTTGGTAGGGGAAGGAGGAGCATATCATGGTGCTTTCTGGGCACTGACTTGGGGCTAGGAGCCCAGGGGAGCAGGGTTTATGTTGGGTCTTTAATAAATAGCTGAAGAAGAAGGTAGGGGGCTCTAGGCTGAGCAGCTCAGAACAAAGGGTTGGGAGGGGACTGGCATCCTTGTCTGGTTTGAAATTTATCTGTAGGGGAAACACAATGGCATCAGTTTACCTCCTGGGTACGTTTAAGTGGTGGTTCTGTTTGGGGGGTGTGCGTGTGTGTGCGTGTGTGTGCGTCTGTGTGTGTGTGTGTAAGACTTCTTTATTTAGTCATACAAATGGCAGGATTTATTTATTTTATTTTATTTTTGAGACAGAGTCTCACTTCATCACTCCAGGCTGGAATGCAGTGGCATCACCATAGCTTACTGCAACCTCAAATTCCTAGGTTCAAGCGATCCTCCTGCCTCAGCCTCCCAAGTAGTTCGGACTACAGGTGGACACTACTGCGCCTGACTAAGTTTTCTAATTTTGGTAGAGATGGGGTCTCGCTTTTGCTCAGGCTGATATTGAACTCCTGACCTCAAAGGATCCTCCTGCCTTGGCCTCCCAGAGTGCTAGGATTATAGGCGTGAGCCACCGCGCCTGGCCATGGCAGGATTTATTTATACCACCTCTTTCCCTAGTCTCAGAGGAAGTGTCTGGGGATTGGAGTAAGAGTGATCCTGGAGCTAGAGATTATTCATTGCTTAACTATAATTACTAGCTGAGCAGTTTATAAAAGCATTCTTTTGTCCCTGTGATCCTCACAGCAACCCCATGAAGTAGGTATTATTGTCTTTCCTATTTTACCAATGAGCCTGCCAGATTATAAGCACAGAGATGTTAAGTAAGTTGCCCGGGGTCACACAGCTAGTCTGTGGGAGAGTTAAGTTTTGAACCTAGATCTTTGAGTGCAAATCTCAGGCTCTTTTTGCTATTGGCTCTGGCAGATGTGGGTATTTAGGGTGAGGGTGAAGAGATGGAGGGCCTGGGTTCCAGCATCTGTGTCTAGACTCTAGTCCATGGCTGTTCTTTTCCCCTTTACTTCTCCACCATCCTCACTCTGTAACCTACTTGCTGTCTTTGAGCCTCCTGGCAAAATTCAGTTTCTTTTTTTTTTCTGAGACAGAGTTTCACTCTGTTGCCTAGGCTAGAGTGCCGTGGTGTCCGCCTAGCTCACAGCAACCTCAAACTCCTAGGCTTAAAGTGATCCTCCTGCCTCAGCCTCCCACACGGCTAATTTTTCTGTTTTTAGTAGAGACGGGGTCTTGCTCTTGCTCAGGCTGGTCTCAAACTCCTGAGCTCAAGCAATCCTCTTGCCTTGGCCTCCCAGAGTGCTAGGATTACAGCCGTGAGCCACCACACCAGGCATCAAAATTCAGTTTTTAAGAAGAGGACTAGAATGAATAGGCTGGAACCACATCAAGAGAGATGTGGGGCCGGGTGTGTCGGCTCACGTCTATAATCCTAGCACTCTGGGAGGCCAAGGCGGGAGGATCGCTCAAGGTCAGGAGTTTGAAACCAGCCTGAGCAAGAGCAAGACCCCTGTCTCTACTAAAAATAGACAGAAATTAATTGGCCAACTAAAAATATATAGAAAAAAAATTAGCCGGGCATGGTGGCACATGCCTGTAGTCCCAGCTACTCGGGAGGCTAAGGCGGAAGGATCGCTTGAGCCCAGGAGTTTGAGGTTGCTGTGAGCTAGGCTGACGCCACGGCACTCTAGCCCAGGTAACAGAGTGAGACTCTGTCTCAGGAAAAAAAAAGAAAAAAAAAAGGAGATGTGGGTGAGACATGTAAACTATATGGAGGAGTAAAGCACTGGAGTGATTTCTCAGGAGAGGGGGTAGAGGAGCCCAACATGTAATTTGCAGACAGGGGGATGAACAAGGGCCCTGTTGTGGCAAAGGATTTTAGAAAG
>CAUYPO010071054.1:0-29146 GCA_963574435.1 Cheirogaleus major
CATCTTAAAACAACAATTTATTATCTCATAGTTTTTGTATGCCAGAAACCTGGGCATTGCCTATTTGGATTCTCTACTTCAGGGCCTCCATTGGCTTCAATTCAGGTGCTGTCCAAGTCTCATTAGATTGTCGACTGGGAAACATCCTCTCGTAAGCCTATTGTCATTGTTGGTAGAATTCATTTCTTTGAAGCAGTACAACTGAGGTCCTTGTTTTCTTGATTGATATTGACTATTCCTGATGTTTGTTGCCACATGGCCCTCTCTAAGAGCCCTCACACATGGCAGCTTAGTTCTTAGCAAGTAAAGAAATTTTCTGCCATCCATTCTAGTAAAATGATGTATTAACATATTTCTAAGGCCGGGCGTGGTGGCTAACACCTGTAAACCTAGTACTCTGGAAGCTGAGGAGGGAGAATTGCTTGAGACCAGGAGTTTGAGACCAGCCTGAACAACAGCAAGACCCCGTCTCTATAAAAAATAGAAAAATTAGCTCAGTGTGGTGGTGCGTGCCTAATAGTCCCAGCTACTTGGAAGGCTGAGGCAGGAGGATTGCTCGAGCCAAGGAGTTTGAGGTTGCAGTGAGTTATGATGATGCCACTGCTCTAGCCTGAACAACAGAGTGAGATTCTGTCTCAAAAAAACAAACCAACAACCCCCCCCCCAAAAAAAACCCGATCTCTACGTAGTAACATAATCACAGGAGTGACAGCTCATCACCACTTCCACATGATGTAACGTAATCAAGGGAGAGACGTCCCATACTTAGCCATATTATTGTTTAGAAGCTAGTCATACATCTCATGACATTCAAAGAGGGGGGAAGTTGATGATAACACCAGTTGGGGGAAGTTAAGTGAAGCCAGTTTAGAATTCTGCCTACTGAAGAGGGTTGCTGGAATGAGGGTGGAAAAAAACTCAGAAGTGATGACAGGTGTTTTGTAGTGGAGGTTTAGGAGCTGAGGCCATCTCCTACTATTTTAGATAGCCTTCTCAGTAATGTTAAGGTAAATGGTAATCAAATTGTGGTCAGAGCCATCTGATGGGGTATAGCAAACCCAGCAGCCAGTTAAATGTAGGGTATTTACATTAGTTTTGGGGGCTTATATCAGTGTATTTTCCTTTGTGAAGAGGGCTCTAAGGATAGCTCTGAAAACCAAAAAGTAATTTATGTTGTTCTGCCCCACACCTTCAAGGACCCAAGACATTCCCTGGAAGGGTGGTGGCATGGTTATTTTCCCTTCACTGCCACAAAATTGGAGTTTCCCATTTCAGAAGCTGTAACTACAAATTTTTTTCCTGGTCATACCCTCCTTTTACACAGACCTTTCAACTAGAAGGGTTCAACTATAAGAGAAGCAAGACAGACAATGGGATTTTTATAAAGCTATCAGAGACCTAATCTATAATTAATGCGGGTCACTGTGGTATACTCAGCAAGCAATGTACTCAACCAACACACTACCTCTTTGCCCTCTGGTCATCAACAGGAATGAAAGAAGATGAGCCCTTTCTAGGTACAACTACATTCATTGTCAAAACTGTATTACTAAGGTATTGAGACAAAAAGATATGGTGGATGTAGCATTAGAAATATTTTTCAGTGATAGCGAAAGACTATTCCAACATTCAACAATATCAGACGTCCATATATTGTAGGAATTGTGGAAGGCCCATCAAAGGACTATCAGCCCATGATTGAATAGCTAGTGCAATGAATCACATACTATTGTCAGAAAATGATCTGGAAAATAAACATTTTGCATATTGATTTCAAGGGTTATAGTAGTGTGTATATTGATAGCATCTGATAGGTTGCAACAGTAACCCTATAACCAGAAAATTGTAGACACAGACTTCCAGTCTATGATGATAGATATACTGCTACATCTGTACTGATGATGGGTCCTGGCAGCAATGGTTAGTACAATCTGGTTAGTGCAGTTTCAATCAGCAGTTTGGTTTCAATCAGTTTCATCAGAGAACAGGCGTTTATTGTGGGCAACAAATAGTGACTTTAGTTTTTAGAGCTACCATAACAAATTACCGCAAACTTGATGGCTTAAAACAATAGCAATTTATTCTCTCACACATATAAAGTCCAGAAGTGGTTTGTATATGCATCACTTCCGTGCCTGGGTCTTCATGTGATGATCTTCACAAGCATCAGAGGTTAGAGCTTGGACATTTCTTTTTAGGGCCACTATTTAGCCCACTACAGTGACCCAGATAGTTCAATAAGAAGCCATCATTTGTTTTCCACACTTTGTGGCCCCAAAGAGATAAGCTTCAACCTTCCAGTTTAATCTTTGCCAGAGGTCATATTAGAGGGGGTGAAAAGAAACAAAGGCTATAGAGGAAGAGAGTGATTCTGAGTTATTAAGCAATGTTTTGCATTTGATTTTATTTTTAATCCACCACGGCTAATGGCTCAACCAAGAGAATTTCTAGTTTTCTGTCTCCCCAAAGCTTTGTATTGAATTGCAAGGTTCTCATTGCAGACATTTGTTTCAGCTTTGCAACACATTGATTTAATTGCCATGGCCCCATGGTCTTTTAGCTAGGCTGTGGAGCTTGCTGTCCCATTGTCATAATAATCCCACTGCCTCAACACTTCCTTACCCCTCAGAAAAGTGTGAATAACAATCAAGACAACATTTGGACATCTTGTTCTAAAGCTATCTTTCACTGTGCAGCCTCTAAATATTAACTCTTTTATTGTTCATTAATAGGCAGGACAGGGAAGATACTTACTCCTTCTGTTTCCCCACTGCTAAGGCAAGAACATTCACTACCAGATCCCAGAGAGTCATTTTATATTCCCTATGATAGCCCACGCCGCCCTTATTCTTCCTCTTTTAGAAAGATACCTCTGTCAACATCGCATTCTCCATTCTCATTACCAAACTGTCCAGAACTGTGAAAGGTCTGAAATCATACCCCACCAGCAAACTAACAAGTTAGCCTGCCACAGATTCAGGGATGCTGACAGAGGCTGTTGGGCATAGACAAAGGACTTTATTACTCACGTCACCACAAGCGCAGGGGGCATTCGTGTATTTTCCCGGTGGGGTGATGTGGAGAGGCTCAGATTGTTGCCTGATGTTCGGTGGTTTGCATTACAGGAGAGAAACCATGAGCTTAGGGATCTTGAATCTTTAATAATGGGCAGTAAGCATAACCACCCTTTGCTCCAGAGGGGGACACTATCTCTGTCTTCCAAGGCTGTTTGCTGTTTAAATATCCTTGAAAAGATAGCACAAACAAGGGTCAGTCATCACTTCCATTTACAAGACATACAGAAGCAGGAGAAACCTATATATAATAGTCTTTCAACAAAGTCTAGTGCAGTACATTTAAGGCCATCTCTTTTGCAATGTAATTTATGGAAATGTCATTTTTATTATTGCATGATATCTTGGAATGAGAAATGTTTTCTATAAAATTAAATGTTCAGTACTAGCCAAAGTCATTGGACTATCATGATAGTTTCATATCAAACATTCATCTTTTGGAGAATGAAATAAATGTCTCTTTATTAAGATTAATCACACAATATTGATCCAAAGGAGGACATAATTTTGAATTTTTCTTTAAGGTTATGTTTATGGTACATGATATACAAATGCTAACACCTAAATACTGAAGATTTTTAATTTATAGTGGCTAGGATTTTTGTTCCATAAAGTTAAAAGCTTATAAATGACAAAAATGTTTCAACAGAAATGAAACACAAGACAAAACAAAAACCACATACTTGATAAAGTGCTAATACATTAACTCAGTGCCTCTCCCCCTACCCCCAGTGGTAATTTTGGCTTCAATAAAACATAAAATCGAAGCTGAAACTCAGGAATAATGTTATCTCTTTGATAGGTATTTATTTTGATAGTAGAACACATATTTCTTAAAACAAATTTCTCCATCAAAAAGATTAACTAAGGAATTTGGTATTCAATGTTTAGTCACTGGATATATTAAGAAGCTATAGAACACTTGGGACTATTAGAGAGAATTTATGAATCAAGTAAAGATTGGACTGTGTGACCTCTTAGTATATATTTGTGATAGAGCCAACTACTTTTGGATTTTAGGATTCTAACAGGAAACTTTAACATCTATTTTATTTATAAGGTACTAGCTAAAGATCCAATGGTATTCAATTTTGAAAATCACCTCATATAGTCATTAATATTGTACATATGGGACTCCAATAATATGGGATTATTCTTCTTAAAGGCCTTTAATTGAAACATCATTAATCATATAGTTTTAAGAAATTAAATTTAAAGAAAATGATAAAATTGTATAATAATTCATGATTAGAGAAAACATGCGTTTCATATGCCAGTATTTATTATTTTGTAACATCAACAGGTTAATTAACATAAGACTCAGAGATCTTTAAAAAAAGAGTGAAATATTTCTATATAGAATTTCTTCTTGTATTCTCCAAATTTCTCTTCAGTTTTGAATTTATTTCTCATAGTCCCAATGATGGATTTGTGTTAATCTCAGAAGTATTGATACTTTCATTATTAACATGTGGACCACTTTATTACATCAAGAGTGTATGTATTTTCTTCAGTAATGACCTCAAGGTTGAAGCTTGGGTGGGCATTTGTAATGTGTGTGGATATGCATACACCCACTCTCATTTTGCTTTTGGCAGTGTTGTGAACACCTTTGTACCAGCATTGCCTGTTCTTCAGTTTTTAGAAACTGTATTTCTATCAAATGTTATTTATTGTTTTATCATAGGATATTTTGTTTTTATTTTTGCCATATTTATATCCCTTTTCAACACAATAATATTTTCTGAGGCAATAAATATTGTGTAGTTCTTTTGGGGGTTTTTTTGTTTCTTTCTTTCACTACTACACACTAAAGCTTAAATTTTTGTATCTTATGTAGATTTTATTTCTTTTTTTTATTTCAGCATATTATGGGGGTACAAATATTATGGTTATGTATATTGCCCATGCCCCCCTACTCCCTCGAGGCAGAGCCTCAAGCATGACCATCCCCCATACGTTGCACATCTCACTCATTATGTTTGTATATACCCAACCCTTCCTCCCCCCTTCCACCCGCCCAACACCTGACAAATGTAATTTTCTCACTTTCAGTCATGTAAAAGATATAGTCTAGTGGTGAAAGACCAGTTATGAAACTTCTAAAAATTTGTGCATAAGGTTATACTAACTGGTGGTAGTTATGTTTGCAAGTCTATGATAACTATCCCTGATCCACAACTACACTCCCAGGTTGGACATGTTCTTGATGACACTGCTGTTCTCCCCTTACCTCCCCAAACAACAAACAAATAATAACACTCCCACTCTGCATGAGTGGGGATGAGGTTGCTAGAAATCCAAATGTTTCTGAATTGAAGGCAAAATAAGAACACAGACCAAGAATTTGAATGGGTCCCCAGGAGTTAGGGCATCAATGTTGGACACCATGATCTAATCAAGTTGAAGCTAGAAGGACAGGAAATTTGACGGGCTCAGAAAGCAGCAGGATAAAAGGGCTGAAAGCTACACTGGGCCACGGTACTGTGGCAACGCATTGATCTTTAAATATTGACATGAGAAACTTAAACCCTTGTTGAAGAACTGAAATGTCCTGGGGATACCCTCCACAGCTCAGAGGCAAAAGCAAAGTCAAACTCTCTTTCCAAAGTGCCCCCTAAGTTAGGCCACAGAACTGCCAGTGATGACAACCATGCGTAATCACACACTCACACACACATGGCATCAACAAACTGAGGAGAAGGTAACTACTGAGTGTCAAGATAGACAAGTAGCATAATATTTAGACCTCTAAAGATTTTCCAATATTGTTATTATCAGATATGGAAAAGAGAAATGTATGAAATGTTAAAAGAAATAATGAAAGAAATATAAAGACGGTGAGAATGTTAACCATCAGAAATTGTTAAAAAGAAAATAAATTTCTAGGTATAAAAATATAACTTTTAAAATTAAAAACCCCAGAAGAATAAAGAGGGAATTATTGACCTAGAAGATAAATCCACATAATTTACCAAAAATGATGTAAGATAATTGAAAATAAAAATGATAATTTAAAAGAAATGGGACATAAAATAAGAAAGCCCACTATATAACTATTTAGAACATATAAATATTTTATGGATCAAAAAAGAAATATCAAGAGAAGTTAAAAATATTTTAAACTGAATGAAAATAAAAAGAAAATATGACAACAGAATTTGTTGAATGCAGCTAAAGTAATGCTTAAAAATTTATGACATTAAATCTTTATATTATATAAGAAAGGTCTTAAATAAGTGATCTAAGCTTCCAGTTTAAAATATATCAATAAAAAGAGCAAATTAAAAACAAAGCAAGTAGAACAAAGGAACTAATAAAGACAGACACAGATGTCAATGAAATTATAAGGCTAAAAACAATAGAGAAAAAAACAATGAAACCAAAAGCTAATTCTTTGAAAAGAATCAATATAATTGATTAACCTTGGAACAGACTAAGACAAAAAGGAGAAAGTACAAATTAGAAGTGATAAGAATGAAAAAAAAAAGAAATCATTTAAAATTCTATGTACTTTAAAGACTAAAAAGAGAATATTATAAAAAATTATATGCCCAGTAATTCAACACTTACATGAAATGGACAATTTTCTAAAAAATACAAACTACCGAAATTAATTAGAGATGAAATAGATAACTTTAACAGTATTATATCTGTTTTACAAAATTGCATTTGTTGAATTTGAGTTTCTTGCATTTCTGTATGTCTTGGAAAAAAATAACTGATTATACTTTTTTTCTTCATAATTTCTCAAGGATGTTTGCGTAGCAAATAGCCTTGGAAGATAGAAACTATGTCTCCCTCCAGATCAAAGGCAAGCATGTTTACTGTCCATTATAAAGATTTAAGTTTTCTAAACTCAGAATTTCCCTCCTGTAATGCAGGTGCAGGTCTCACCTGGATCGCTTTGTGTCTAGGAATTGAGGTTCAAGAAACTGAAGCAAAAATGTTGCTAATCTGCCTACTGCTATTGCTGTAATAAATAAATTATGCTTCATCCATGAGCTAAGATCCTCATGTCTTCTACCAGCATCTGTGAATCCGGCAGGACAACTTATTAATTTGCAAGTAAGGTAAATTTTCATACCTTTCGCAAAACCTTAAACTCAAGGTCTAGATGATTTTATTCTGAATTTTCAAAATATTTAAGGAATAATACTACCAATTCTGTTAATACACAACGTCCTCCTAAAAATAGAAAAGGAGGGAGCACTATTTAAATCATTTTATGAGGCCGTCATTAACCTGATGTCAAACTCAGTCAAGGATATTACTAGTAAGGAAAGCTACACACAAATATTCCTCATAAAACATGAACAAAAATTATGAACAAAATATGAACAAAATCCAACAATATATAAAACAGATAATACATCAAGATAAAGAAACATGTAATCTTTGGAATGCAATGCTTGTTTGATATTTAGAAATCAATTAAAATAATTCTACATCAGTAGATTAAAATAAAACAAATATGTCAGCCTTTGAAAAAATTCAGTATCTACTCAGGATAAAAGATTTAGAAAACTATTAGGTCATTAAATATGAAATGTCCTATTTTGAATCAAAAGTTTAGTTTATTATTCCTCAAACAAGAAACAGTACAATTAATTAAAGTATGTTCCTAAAGTATCACACAGTTTTGCCATCTTAATGGTAGCTAGCTTATGTCAGTAGCAAAGAAGCCTGAAGAGCAAATGGTCATGAAATCATGAAGGCATTTTCCACAGCTTGTTGAAAATTGAATATTTTTTCCTTGCAAGAAGTAGTCCAAAGCCTGGAAAAACTGGTAGTCAGTTTGGTGCAAGGTCTGGTGAATACGGTGGATGACAGAGAGTTTCCAAGTCTCTGTAGTTTGAGCAGCATTGTTTTTTGTGACATTTGGTCTTGCAAAAGGGTTGGCCTATCTCTATTGACCAATCTTGGCTGCTTAATTGCAAGCATCCTCATCATTTCATCCAATTGGTTGCAGTAGACATCTCCTGTAATTGACTCATCAGGTTTCATGAAGCTGTAGTGGATAATACCAGTGCTGGACCACCAAACAGACACCATTAGCTTTTTTTTTGATGAATATTCAATTTTAGACTGTGTTTCGGCACTTCATCTTTATCCAACCATTGTGCCAAATGCTTGAGATTGTCAAAAAGAATCCATTTTTCATCACACATAACAATGCAGTGTAGAATTGGTTCGCCTTTATGTTGTGACAGCAAATAAAGATAAGCTTTGAGATGATTTCTCTTCTGCATCATTTAATTCATGTGAAACCCATCTATCCAGCTTCTTTGCCTTGCCCATTTGTTTCAATGGTCTAATATTGTTGGAATAGTAATGTCAAACCTTACTGCTAATTCATGCATAGGTTGAGGTAGATTTCTGCTCATCATTATCCACCTTGGTTTTAGGTCACCCATGTGGCTCATTTTCAAGACTAAAATCACCAGAATGGAACTTCTCAAACCATTGACATATGTGCATTCATTAGCCACATCCTTCCCCACACTTTGTTGATATTTTGAGCTGTCTGCACTGCATTGGTTCCACGACAGAACTCATATTCCAAAATAACATGAATTTTTGACTTATCCATAGTTTCACAAAAATTGATCTAAAAAAACCATTTGAATGATAATCACAAGCCAAAAGGTGTGTCTGAAAGAATGAAAATGTACCTTCACAGTAAAAAAAAAAAAAAAAAGGAAGTATTAAAATGAGATGTCAGAGATATCAACTGGAAAACTTAGTACTTAAAGAAATTGCACATCCCATAGTTAATAACCTAATAGAACTAGAGGGATATTCCTCAACCTACAAAAAAGCCTATCTGCTACCATTATACATAATGGTGAAAGACTGAATGTTTTTCTCCTGAGATGAAGGAACAAGTAACGATATCCACTCATTCCTATACAACTCTGAACTTGAGGACTTATCCAATACAACAAGGCAAGAAGAAGAAATGGAAGTCATATATGTTGAAGAGAAAGAAATATAACTGTCCTGCTTATAGATGACTCTTTATCTGTGTAACAAATCCTCAAAGAATCTATAAAGTAACTATTAGGTCTAATAAGTGAATTTAGCACAAAGATACATGTTTAACATAAAGAATACTTTTTGTATATACTACCAATAAGCAAGTCAAAATTCAAATAAAAATATGTACCACTCACAATGACACTGGACTATTTAAATCCTTAGTTATAAATCTAGCAAAATATGTGTATGATCTATATTTTGAGAAGCATAAAACACTGATGAAGGAATAAGAGACATACATAAATGAAAAGATATACTGTCTTCATGGATTCAGAGTCAATATTGTTAGATGTCAATTATCTCCAATTTGATTTATAGATTCAGTGTAATTCCATTGAAAATCCCAGGATGTGTGTGCATGTGTGTGCAGATATGATAATTCAAAAATGTATATAGAAAATAAAAATAATAGGAATAGTTAAAACAACTTTAAACAGATAGTTACAACCATACTACCTGATTCAAGACTTACTATTGGACTATAATAAGCAAGACAGTGTAGTATTCACAAAATCTAGAGATATGAGTAAATGGAACAGAACAGTGAGATCTGAAATTAACTCACTATTTTCAAAGGCAATTCAAAGAAGAAATGATATAGTCTTTCAGCAAATGGTGTTGGAAAAATTATAAATCCAGATATAAAGAAAATCAATCTAAATTACTATCTCATATCATGTAAAATTAGCCTTAAATGTATAATAAGCCTAAATGCAAAGCTTTAAACTATAAGACTTCTAGGAGAAATCATAAGAGAAAATCTTTGCAGCCATAGTACTGACAAAAATATCTTTAAATAGACATGAAAAGCATGATATATTTTTTAAAATGAACAATTTCGATTTCACTAAAACTGTCCACTCTTTGAATGACATTGATAAGAAATAAAAAATCCAGAGGACTCCTGGTTTCTGCTGTGACCTGTAAAGAGCTTGGAAGTCATCACTTTCATCCCCAAATTAAGAAAAAGACTGAGCAAACTGAAAATCAGTGACTTTTCTTAGAGTCATCAGGTAATTGAAGATACAAGGCAAACTGCCATCCCCAAACTAGATAGGTAAGTACAGAGAACCACAGCTGAGATTTGTTCACTAGAACTAGAAGCTGCTAAGTCAGTCACTAAAAGAAACACTTACATGGTAAGTGATAAATTGCTGAAAGCTGAGAGTGGCTAAACATGAAAGATAAAAATCCCTGAGAGTGAGAGGAAGTCCTAGGGGGACTCCTACACTGCTGTAGTTTTAACCTCTATGTAATCCAGCAGGTTCTCAGGGTGAAGTTTAAAGAAAAATCTCTTTTGCATCAGGAAGGGAAGGGAAAAAGGTAATCATTTTTAAGTAAACCCAGAGGAAAGTAACTGTAACTAACTCTTGGCTTCTAAGGGAAATTATCTGGCTAAAGCCTTATCTGACCTGGGGAAGGGGCAATTAGGAAACTCTATTCCCCTCTAGCCTTTGTCTACTCATGTAAGAGGAAAAAAAAAAAAGGTAAGAAATGCTTTTGAAGGTCACAGCTAGAGACTCAACTGCTAAAACAAACTGAGATTTAATCACAAGATTATGGAATGCATTCCTTCTCCAAAATCTTCCATCAGATCCATAGGGCTCCAGTACAATTGCAGTGGATTGTAAGTGAGAGGGCTGAAGGACAAAAGAAGTTCTTAGGAAACCCAAAGACAACAATGGAGGAAAGAAAAAAACAAACTTAGGAAAAGGGAGCTACAGAAAACAGAAGCCTCTGTCACTTATAGCTATAAGAAACATTAAACACAAAAAAGTTCCTTGTCAGATTAATATAAAATCTTACATCAAAAAGCCTGATTACCTCAGATCCCATTATCAAAACTCATCAATTTTCAGCAAAAAATTGCAAGGCATGTTAAAGCAAAAAAAAAAAAAAAAATCTGAACAGACTTAGAAAGCATCAGACCAGATTCAGATATGACACAGACTTTGGGATTATCAGATAAATAATTTAAAATAAGTATGATTAACGTGCTGACAGCTCTAATGAACAAAGAAGACAACATACAATAACAATATCCAATAATGGATAATGTAAGCAAAGGGATGGAAACTCTAAGCAAAAACCAAAAGGAAGTGCTAGAAATGCTTTTTGGTCACCATTGCTTGTGATTTATAGATGCAAGCAAGACACTGTAACAGAAGTGAAGACTGGACAGTAGACTGCACAATCAGTAGGCAGAACATGGGCTGTGAAATAATCAGTGAGCTTGAAGATTGGTCAATGGAAACTTCCAAAACTAAAAAGAAAAAAGAAAACCAGAATGGAAAAAAAATAGCAGACTATCTAAAAAATGTGGGACAAGTACAGATATGTAACACACACATCATGGGAATACCAGAAAAAGAAGAAACATGTATGGGAGCAGAAAAATATTGGAAGAAATAATGGCCAAAAGTTTTATTCAAAATTAAAGAGAGATACTAAACAAGGAAGCTCAAAGAACATGAAGCAAGATAATGGCAAAAAAATCTACACCTAGGCATATATTCAAGCTGCAGAAATTGAAAGACAAAGAAAAAGTCTTGAAAGAAGCCAGTGTAAAAAAACATCATACATACAGAGGGACAAAGGCAAGAATTCTATTGTACCTCTTACCAGAAACTATGCAAACAAGAAGAGAATGGAGTGAAATATTTAAAGCGTTGAGAAAAAACAACCACCAACCTAGAATTCTGTGTTCAGTTAAATTATCTGTCAAAAGTTAGAGAAATAAAGGCATTCTAAGAGAAACAAAAACCTGGGGACTCTTTACCAGTAGACCAGCCTTGCCAAAAAGAGTTAAAAGTTCTTCAGATAGAAAGAAAAGGATATAAGCAAGAAACTCAGATCTAGATAAAGAAAGAAGAGTATCGGAGAAAGAATAAATACAAATAAAATAAAAACTTTTACATTTCTTATTATTTGAACTAATACATAACTTTTCAAAGTAATAACAACAATGTATTAGATGACTGATTAATGAACAGAGTGGAGAAATTGGAAGTATTCCATTAAAAATTACCTGTACTACCTGTGAATGGTAGAGTGTTATTTGAAAATGGACTTAGATTCGTTGTAAATGTATATTAGAAACTCTAGTGCAACCACTAAAATTCTTTAAAAACAAGTGCCATAGATATACAAAGATGGGAGAGAAAATTAAATCATATAAAATTTCCCATGAAAACCAGAGAAGGCAGAAAAAGAATGGAAGATTAAAAATGAAAGAAACAGAGAATAACAAACAGAAAACATATACAAATATGGTAGTTATTAATTCAACTACATCAATAATTGCCTGAAATGTGAATAGCCTAAATATACCAATTAAAAGACAAAGGCCATCAGAGTGGATTTAAAAAAGAAAAAAAAAGAACAAACTACATGTTGTCTACAAGAAAGCTACTTTAAATGTACAGACACAGATACATAAAAAGTAAAAGGATGGGAAATGTACACCATGCTAACACAAATTAAAAGAAAATTATTAATAGTATATCTATATAAACGACACAGAGCAGACTTCAGAACAAGGAAAATTATCAAGAATAAAGACAGGCATTACATAAGCACAAAATAATTCTCCATTAAGACATAATACTCTTTAATGTATGTACACCTAACAATTGACATCAAACACATGAGGCAAAAACTGATAGAATTACAAGGAGAAATAGATGTATCTAGCAATCTACTTAGAGATTTCAGTGCCCCACTATCCATGATTGACAGATCCAGAAGTCAATAAATCAGTAAAGATATAGCAGATCTGAATAGCATCAATCTTCTGTATCTAATTTACATTTATAGAATTTTTTTCATACAACATCAGCAGACTATACATTCCTCTCATCTTACATGGAGCATTCACCAAGACAAACCACATTTTGGGCTATAAAACACACTTCAACAAATTTAAAACAATAGAAATCATACAGAGTACATTCTCAGACTATGGTGAAATTAAATTAGAAATCAATAACAGAAATATGACTGGAAAATTCCCAAACTTTGGACATTAAACAACATACTTCTAAATATTACATGGGTCAAAAAATAAATCTGAAGAGAAATTTTAAAGTATTTTGAACTGAAATACAACTTATCAAAATGTGTGGAATGTAATGAAAGCAGTGCTTACAGGGAGATTTGGGTAATAGCTTTTAAAGAATATATTAGAAAAGAAGAAAAATATAAAATCAATAACCTAAACTCCCACCTTAGAAAACTACAAAAAAGAGCAATTTGAGGCCAAAGCAAACAGGATGAAATAGTAAGATTAACACAGAAATCAATGAAATTGAAAACAGAAAATCAATTTAAAAATCAATGAAGCAAAGATTTTGAGTTCTGAAAAGGTCAATAAAAATAATAAACCTTTAGCAAAGCTAAAGAACAGAAAAAGAGAGAAGATAAAGATCGCTAATTATTAGAAATGAAAGCATGATTATCACTATTGCTTACATGGACATTAAAGGGGTAATAAAGGAATATTATGAGTGATTATGCCCAGAAATTTGATAATTTAGGTAAATTAGATAATTTAGATAAATTTGATAATTTAGATAAAATAGAAAAATCCCATCAGCAATCCTCCAAAATGTAATACTTAATTATAAATATAACACAGTATGTGCAAGATCTATATGAGGAAAACAATCCATTTCTGATGAAATAGACCAAACAAGATCTAAGTAAATGGAGAGATATTCCATGTTTATGAATAGGAAGACTCAATATGGCTAAGATGTCAGTTCTCCCCATTTTGATCTATAGATTAAAAGAAAACCAGTGAAAATCCTGGTTGTTTTGTAGATATCAACACACTAACGCTAAAGTTTATATGTCAGAGCAAAATCTCAGAATGAACAATAAAGTACCAAAGAAGAAGAACAAAGTCAGAGGACTAACACTGACCAACTTCAAGACTTAATATAATGCTATAATAATCGAGATATTATAGTATTGGTGAAAAAATAGAAAAATAGATCAGTGAAACAGGATAGAGAGTCAGAAGCAGACCCATATATAATAAATAAAGTCAGGTGATGTTTAGCAAAGAAGCAAAGTCAACTCAATCGGGAATAAATAGCCTTTTCCCATAAAATCTTGTATTTCACCTTTATTCATAATAAAAGTTTGTCTAACAAACCTAAAACTATAAACAACACGTGTAGTTTTTGAAAAGACCACGAGGCAGTGGAACATGAGCCTGGGCATCTTCCAACTCCCAATACTTTCAGTCTTAGAAATTTACTTTGCTTTTCAGGACAGCCGGAGAATGAGAGGAGTGGGAATGAGCACCATTCCAATTCAATAATTTGGGGGGCAAATGGTGTGGCAGATGGATAGATTAGCTCATTCAGCATATATTCCAAACTCCTTCTAGTGATTTCCTGTACTGCAGAGATGGAGAGTCAAAGGTACGTTTTCCAGAATTCCTTACATCTAAGTCACACCAATCAAATATACGTTGCAGACAACATGAAATGAATTACGTGCAAAGAAGAGCAGGGATTGAGGCCTCCTTTGCCGATTGGGATTAAGCAGATGCTTACTGGTCTGGAACCAGGAGTTATGGCTGAGATTTCCTAATCAGTAGGTGGCTTCCTGATGTTGGCAAGATTACCAGATCTCTTTGCGCCTCTGTTATGGTGCAGCTTTGAGTGACCCACCTCCACATTCAGCCTAAAGCTGCTTTCATCAGCCTTACCCAGAAATCTGAGTAATGTATTCCCATTAAGTAAAGTCCTTTCTTCATCAGTGAGCTTGAGTGAAGTATGTTCTCTGCAACTTGAACCCAGATTGACATAAATGAAAAACTATATAGTTGTCCTTGAATAACACCTACTCTGTATTTCCATATAATTTTGAAAAGATTCTCCTCCCTTAGTCTTTTTTAAATCATTTTATTAATACAAAGTTCAATAGGTATAAAGTTGTTGGTAAGTGGAAACCTAAATGGATGCTGTCTCATGGCAGCCCTAAAGGCCCACATGGAAGCTATAACAGCAATGCTCTCCCAGATTCTCACTATTCACCATCTCCTTCTTCTGTTTTATTTTTCTGCAGAGCACTTTTCAACACCTGATGTTGTGATATATCAATCAGCAATCGCACAAATAATGCAAAGATAGGATCCAATCTTTTAAGAGGGGAAGACTTAAGTTCTTATCGTCTATGAAAGACAGGGAATGACTAGAATTAGAATTCCTCATTTGGGACTTTTTCACTTCCAGGTACAGCACGCATTTTGTTTATAATAATTAGTCTATTGTTTTAAAAAGTAAAAATGCAAGCTTTTACTTTTTGATTGAAATGGCCCATTCAACGAATATCTATGAAAAGAAATTATAATAGCCACAAGATTTTTAAAATTCTTATAACAATACAATTTTTTCCACTTCAATGAAGCAAGATCAACAATGTGCAAGTTGTTATTGGATAATTTTCCAAAAAAGGTAAAATCATAATTCTCATACAGCTATAAAACAAACATGTATAAAGATATTATTTAACTGATTAGAGAAGGGACTCAGGTAAGATGTTATAATCAGTTCAGAGGAAAAGTTAAAGAAACATAAATTTATACCAAGTAAAGAAATATTCAAACGAATTTACAAATGAAAATACTTCGTGTTGGGAGAACAAAATGAACTAATTTTCCACTAGACAGAATTTATCTTTTTTTGTATAGAAATTACTTATTTTGCATTGTTATCAGTGATTTAAAATTTACAGATTGTAAAATAGCTGAAAAGCAACGTCGGGTTAGAATGAAATAAACCAGAAGAGTAGGCTCTAAAACAGGGGTCAGCAAACTATACCTGCAAGCAAAATTATGGTCCTGAAATGTTTTTTTTCTCCTTCTAATTTTTTTATTGTGATAAAATACATATAAAAATTTACCATCTTAACCATTTTTAAGTGTATAGCTTAATGATATTAAGTATATTCATATTTTTGAGCAACGGTCACCATTATCCAGAATTTTTTTCAAGGCTTTGGCAACCAACCACCAGGGATTCTTTCTGTCTCTGTGATTTAATAATTAGTCTATGCTATATTCAGGAAATAAACAGCCTAAAATAAGTAAAAAACCTTTTTATTCTTTACAGAATAACTGGAAGAGGAATGAAATAACATTCTTTTTTATAAACTTTACAATGGGATAATTCTGCAATTTACTTCATTATGGTTTGGTTTTAATGCATATCATATGTTTATTTGTTTGGCTATTTACACCCTGGGGTGTAAGCTTCATGGAAGAAAGACTTAGTTTTTTTTTTTTTATTGGTACCTATTCCCAGAACCTAAAACATGGCTTGATGAATATTTGCTGAATCAGTAAGTGAATGAATGGAAAGTTTCTCATTATCACAGCCCAAACTTTCGCACATTTGCATTTAACTAATCCTTTTCTAACACATTCTTAGGGAGGAGAACTTGTTTCTCTGCATGCAAGCATTTGTATAATACAGTTTAGGATCCCCCTACATACACATATGAAAGTCTGTGGGTTCACATCCCATAAATTCTTAACTTTCCATCCATGTTCGGTTGAAAAAAATCCTCAATAAGTGAACCTGCCCAGTTCAAACTCATGTTGTTCAAGGGACAGCTGTATTTCTCTAAAATGTATCTTCTGTAAGATAGCCACTGTAAGAATTTTATCTCAGCTTTCTTAGTTGTTATCCTTGCCTCTTTATGCCAGAGGTTGATGTTGCACACAGGTATTTTGTTTGGTGTACACAATGTCATAAAAGTATTTCAATGGATTGAAAACATTTAAAAATTAGAATATCTTACCTGAAAATCCCTCTGTTGAACAACCTGCTATTCAACACAGGACTTATAATCATTCATGGGAACCATCAGCTGTGTCTGAAGAGCTGCTTAACCTGTAAACCGAGTATGTATTTCTGGCCTGCTTCATTCATTTATGTCACCTGCTTGTCTCCTGGAGGTAATTGACTTTTTAGCCCCTGCTATGAGTCATCTTTGGCAGTTGTAGCATTCCCTTTTCCTGGAGTTGCATTTTTGGAATGTAGAAATAAGTATAGTTAACAAGCCTTCAGGGTCATGTGACTGTTGATTGAAAAACTACAGTCCCGGTTAGAGCATTCTTATTAAGTCCAAGGGATCTGTAGGAAGGTACCTAGCATGAAATGTAAGTTAATGTTATGTAAAACCATACCATAGCCATGCCACCTTGGAAAACTTGAATCTTCATTTCACCTGCAGCAGTAGAATCATAATGTGATACTAGATGAATAGAAAGAAGATATTTTTAATGCATTTATTATGGTATGGAATGACTCCTGAATCATCTTCATTTTTATGCTTTATATTTGAATGATACATTCATTTTGCATCACATGTATGTGAAAGTTCTGAAACATATTTCAATTACAGATTTGCTGTATTTTTTAATTCAGTTAATTTAGTGGTAAGAGCTGTTATATAGACCTCATCAATAATTACACAGAAGGGTCTGTTAGACTAACAGATGCTCTAACAGTATAAACAAAATGTTTTGTTTAGAGTTCTGTTTAACTTTACATATTTAATTTTAATAATATTTTAGTTGAGTTATCATAGTTTATAGCACAGCAAATTTAGTTTTAACAACACACAGCATGAAATTTTTATAGTTATAAAATGTATAGCATTTTAAGTCACAGTTATCCATGAATTGATTAGCTGTGGGACAGAAAAGTTCCTATAGTAACAGCAGAATCTAAAATTCTGGATGGATATAAAGGCAAATTCGAGATTGAAGGAACTAATTTAATAAAGCTGTATCTATATTGGGGAGACAGAATTGTTAGAACCCAAATCATAGGGACAATACCTTTTATTTTAAAGAATGCTTCTTTTCAAATTGTAGAGCTTATTGTTTCATCATAATACTAATTCCTCATATTTGGGTAGCTATTTAAAGTTTTCAAGCCACTTTTATCCAGGTTACTGCCTTCAATCAGAATTATAGAAAAGGTCATTCTCTCAACCTAGTTGTATCTGAGATTTCTTTTTTAGTACTCTGTGCCATTCTACATGAAAAACCCATACCATCTTTGGACACTAATTAGAACTAATAGACCATTTGCCTGAAAATTCTCTGAAGCAAAAGTTTACAAACTATGTCTTATAGGCTATATTTGGCCCTAAACATTTTATCTTTTATCCACACAGTATTTTAAAGTTTATTGGGAACATTTGTTAATGTTTAGAGATTTTGCAAAATATTAGATTTCTATCTCCTTTCAAAATAGGGTGAAGATCAGCACAGGGTCTGCCTACCGCCATAGAAATAATCAGCTGAAACAAGGTATTGTTGCTTGCCTCCGTGAGCACTTTGTAGTTAGCCTCATTCTAACAGAGCTAACCTCAGTTATGTACACTGCGTGGGTTGACCTTCTAGTGTTATCCTTTCTAGTAGCTTTTAAACTTGGTGCACATAATAATCATGTGAGAGAACTTTTAAAAAGTAGTGATTCCCTTTACCCATCATGACCAATTAAATCATAATCTCTAAGGAAGCAGCCTGGGGATGTGTTTTAAGCTTCACAGGTGATTCTAATGTGCATCCAGGTTTGAAAACAACAATTCTAGAAGTTTCTGCCTATATTCTAATTCACTGGTACTCAAAGCATGGACATTCACAGCATCTACATCAATTAGGAGATTTTTAAAAGTGCAAATCTCGTGGCCCATTTCAAATATGCAGAATCAAACTCTGGAGGTAAGGCCCAGGAAACTGTATCTAACTCCCTTTCCAGGAAAATACTCCTCTAATTCACTACAGCCAATACATAACCAAAGCAGAACATCATGAGAAAGAATCTCGTCTTTGACTTTTCCTCTTGCCCTAGACCCACACAAAGGCCCTGATAACATTTGCTGCTCCCTGATGTTCTGATGCCTCTAGAACGTAAGGCGCAACCTAAGCTTATTCTCTATTCTCATTCTGTATGCTTCAAATTTACCTTTACCTCTTCTGATCTTATTTCCTACCTAGTAGTTGAACAGGAAAACCATTTGATACATTAATTGTATAATTATGATTACTACCTGGATTATACTTCCAGAGGATTTGAATTTTCAAAGAGTGGTTGTTAATGCAGATAAATCTCAAATTTCAGAAATTTCAGGTACTGTAGCAAAGGTTTGTTGAGGGTAAGGCAGAAAGTATAACTTATTTTTCATTCAAGCCTATTGTCTAATAACTTACCTGAATCTATATTATAAATCTGGACTTACATACAAATGAAATTCCCTAGGCATCAGAATTTCTTCATCCTGATTCTATATGCCTCTAGGCCGTATTTTCTTTATGCATGTGCTATTTTCTCTGGGCCTCATTTTATTAATCTATATCCACAAAGCAAGAATGTTAGGCAGAAAGCATGTTTGTCTTTTTTGAAGAGAGCTTTTTCATTAAAAAAAAAAAAACAAATAAAATTCTATCATACAAAACAGTGAAAAGAGAAATTTTTAAAACTAATATAAGGGTCACAGAGCACCATTACTTTACCAGTGTCCTTTTAATTTGAAACAAAAAGAAAGGAACAAAACAAAGGAAAAAATGAATTTTTCTTGGAAAATAGACCCCATGCATTACCATTTAATTAAGTATAGAATTGATAAAATTTAATTATGTGTATATTTTCATAAATCCTTTGTATTTTAGGAGTGAGAGAAATCAGATAAACAGTACAGGACTAAAATATGTGCAATTGAAACTGGTATAATTTTTTAAAATATATTAAAGATGGCATCTATTGAAACTAGTGTCGAAAGAACAGTGCTATCTACTTAAAGTGGATTGTTGAAAATTATAAAAACACTGCATGGTAGTTACCATATTGCTGCCTAAATTACATAATTTTCTTGAAGTCATACAAATCCTAAGAAGCAGAGCCAGAGTCTCAACCAATATTTGTCTTGATTCAAAGACTATGTTTCGTCCATTTCTCCATGATACTGCTTATCAGTAAACACAAAATGTTTCTGGCATATAGTTCAGGATCATTTTTTGTAATGTTTTTAGTTAGTGAAGGAATTTGGAGTGAGTCATATTACTGTTGGGTTATAGTATGTTGAAAGAGGCAAGACTACCCATTGGAGTCAGACAGTTTTAGTTTTACCACTTTCTGAACTTCTATTTTCTCACTTACAAAATAGAAGTACAATCCTTACTTTACATAATTGTTGGAAAAAGGAAATAAATTTGTAAGAAAGAAGAATACTCAGCATATAAAAGGTGTTTAAAAATATTAGCCTTCTCCAAGACTTATGTTTGCAAATTTCCCACAGGCCTAGTGCCTTGAGAATAAGTAAGAGTTAAACATTTCAGTGGAATTTTGCAGTTATTAAACATGGAGAGGTTTAATACAAATACTACATGCCTAACATAATTACAGGGGCTTTGTTAGCTTTACAAAATTATTTTCAGACTGACAAAAATATAACCTAAAATAAACAGGGTGTGGGTTTTTTTATTTGTTTTCAGTTATTTGTTGGGTGGTCCATATGTTTTAGATGAGAAAGAAGTTATAAAAAATGATGAAGTACTTGTCAAAGGTAAAAAGATTGATTAATACTAATGTTATGAAAGACTACATCTCTACAAATAAATTTACCCTCAAAATGGAGCTCAATGTTTGTGTCTCTATGTTCTTCAATTTTCAATTTAATTCTTCCCAAAGGCAGAGTATGCAGGGTCAAAAATGGAGCTTTCTCAATATCTGAAGAAAACAGGACTAAGTATGAATAAATATATGATTATTCTGTGGCTAATAAATACTCTACAGTTTATAGTTATATTTTAATAGTTTTAATCTTCTTAATTGAATTTGTAATTTTTCAGAAGATTATGCTGGTTTTGCAATTTTGTATGTTCTCTGCTTGACTATAATACACTTGAAAATACCTGAGTTCTACTTTCAAAGTGCATGATAAAGCTGCGCTTTTCAAACGATTATTTCTTCAAGGATAAATGTGAGGGAGTATTTTGCAAATACAAAATGCAACAGCATCATTTGACAATACAATAATGATGGACTTTCTTTTTATTTAATTCTATATTTATTTGTGCAAGACTAAATTAATAGTTAATGTAAAATTTATTAAACATTAACATATTAATGATAAAATTCTATTTAACATAAAATTATAGAGTATTAAAGCTTAAAGGTTGATGATAATATATTAAATTCATATTTACCCTTTCTATTCCTGAAATTTTACAATAGAAAGTCTTCTTACTGCAAGAATTTTCCTGGTTGTTGTTAGGCTCCTATAAACATAAAAGATGATGCTAAGCAAGCAATAAAGCAGATTAGCTACATTTTTATCTATTTTTATAAGTCTAAAATGTCTTTAATACTCTAATAAACCCATCACAAAGTCAAAAATTGTAAGTTGAACCATCATAAGTTGGGAACAGTCCATATGTGAGTGTGTGTGTATATATATATATACACACATATATATATGTATATATATATCCTATTGCTTCTGTATCTCTGGAGAATGTTACTAATACAGGGGGCAGAAAACCCACTCAATTTTGATATGAACCTAAAAGTGTTCTAAAAAATGAATTTTATTAATTGAAAAAAATAATACTATGTGTAAAACTCTCCCAGCTACCTATCTCCATTGTTTAGCAAAAATGAAAGTGTTAAGGAACTAATACAGTAACCTGAGTCCTAAAAAACATCCAGTTAGCATGGAATTTTGTCCTAGTTTCTTTCTTCCTACAGAAATATCCATCCTGATATCTGGTGTAGGGAAACACCTTTTTCACCAAGATTTTTTTCAAAAGAAGAGGAAATTATAAGCAATTTCCTAGTAAAGAATTCTCACAGACAATTGTCATGAGTGAAGGAAATTTATTACAAATTAAAACAATAATAATAACTTCTTTGGAGCAAGAGCAGAAAGCAGAGCATACATAAAAGCCAAAATAATTCAGGGAAGAGATTGAAGACTGCACAATGATTCCAAATTTATTTTAGTAGATCTTGGGCAATAATTTTTATAAAAAATTTTATATTTGAAGATTAAATAGGGAAAAGCAAAAAAAAAAATAGTGCTAACAATGAAATGAATGACACAGAGTTCAATAATCAAGTTTTAAAGATAAAAATAGAGTTTGGAAATGAAAGAAAATGATGCCAAGTGAGATTTTCCCATGCATTATTAGAATCCATACTGAAAAACATGGAAATAATAGAAAAGAACAAATATTTAAAATGTATTTCAGTAAAATAGTCCTTAAAAGGAAAATTGATTGTATATTGAAAGTGGTCACCATAACACTGGGAAAAATTACTCAAAATGATAACAATATAAAACCTAATAAATTTGCCATATTCAAAAATAATCCTTTATATTTTGAGGATTCTAGAAAGAATAATAATAAAGACATTTATAAGAAAAAAAGTAGCCTGACCTCTTACTTTTCTGTAACAACATTAAAAGCAAGAAGTCAGTGAAGCAATATATATTAATACAATTAAAGGAAAAGAAACAAAGAATTTTCAACTTGGCCAAATTCTCTTACAAATACAAAAGCAATAGTCTTGAGTACACACATACAAGAACTGAGAGAATATTGTTCCCATGAATTATTCTTAAGGCATAGAATAAATCCAACCACAAAATAACTCAAAACATTTCCAAGTGAATGTTAGTGAGCATCTGTTTAAGTAGAGTGCTAACAAAAAGAGAAATTATGGTAAAGAATATTAAAACTAAGAAGTTTTGAGAGCTAAGGGAAAAAATGTAGCAACAATGAGAATATGTTGCAAAAGTCAAAATAGAATTCACAAACCTACCAATTAATTACTAAAATTATAATTTTATATGAGTATAAAGTTAAGCACTAAAATACTGTGAAAGAAAATATTAGTAGTACAACTAACAAGAAATAGATGGTGGAAAAGAGAAAGAAGATGAGAAGGAAGAAATATATAAATTTCATTATTGTTTCTAGTGGGATAGTAAAAACATAAAACAAAATTATTTATATATAGTCATATTTTATACACATGTATACTATGTTATTTATACATATATAGGGGGTGTGTGTGTATTCTTAAATATAGTATAATGTTAATCACTAGAAGAAAAGAAAATCTTTCCTAAGTATCAGGAAAAAAACAAGCTAAAACAAAGTGGCCACCCATTGAACAGTATTTAAAAATCTATTTACAAAGGTAGATGCCATAAAATATAAGACTGAACTAAGAATAAGCATAGCTCTTTAGGATATCTTAAAAATACACTATAAACTCCTCAAACTCTATGCTTTATGGAAGAAACATATCTAAAACATAATGACCTAGAAATGTTGAAAATAAGAAGATATCCAAAGGAATGCTAGCATATAAAATCAAAAACAAGATACTTATTAGTATCTTAATTGAGTTTAAAACTATGCAAATAGGCATTAAATGAAATGAAAAGGGGATTTAATAATGCTAAATGGTGCAATTAATTATAAAAATATAGCAGTTATTAAGACTTAGATGTCAGTTAATTTAGCATCAATCTTTGTAAAACAAAAACTTCAGAAAATTGAAGTATTAATATAAACTGACAGAAACACGTGAGTAGACAAAGACTAATTCTCCCAGCACATGACAAATCAAGTGAATAAAAATAAAATTAGGAAAGGTAATTCAATTGATATTGCTTTGGTTCAGCAGCAATAACAAACAGTTTCCCAATCCTACTGGCTTAAAAAAATAAATGTTTGTCTTTGCTTTCCCCACATGTTCTTCAAGAGTTGGAAGGGGCCTCTGCTCAGAACAGTCACTCAGGGACCCAGAATAGAAGATCAAACATAGTTTCTAACATTTTCAGTCATTATGACTATTGGGAAAAGAACATTCTGGAGCACCTTTCAACAGCAATTAAATGACACTCATCATTTTTGCTTAAAATTCACTCTATTGCCCCTTTCCAATTGCAAAGTGAGGACAGAAAAATAAAATTCTATTCCAAGCTCAGAAATGGGGCAAATCAGAAAAATTTTGTAGACTGAATTAAAAACTGTAATATAATTAGTAAAGTATACTTATTTGAGAAATATATACAGATATGCTATAGATACAGATTTATTGATATTTTATTAGGCCATAAAATAAACAAAAAGAGTATCAATTACATTATGTGATCATAATCCAAAAATGAAAAAAACAATTAAAGGACTAGAAAAAAGTTTTAAAAGATTCTACCACCACAAAATTTCTAAAAAAATGTCTTTTAAATAACTGTTGCAAAAAATAGCTATGATTAAAATTCATGGGCTGCATATAAAGCAATGCTCAGATAAAAATTCAGTGTTAACCATTTTCAGTAAGTATTAAAGATAAGAATAAATGATATAAACATCTAACTCAAAAATGGAAAAAATACAGAGATAAAATTTAATGTTTTAAAAAAAATCGATAATAATAATTCCACTGAATTGTAAAAAAAACAAAAAAGTTACACTAACAATATAAAAGGTAGTTCTTTAATTTTTTTTTTAAACTATTACTTAAGTAAATACACAGAGAGTGGGGGGTGGTGAAAGGGAGGAAGAACAAATAAGAAATATTAAACATGAAACAGCTATAAAAACAGAAAATTAAAAAAGCCCAAAGGGAAATTATTAACTCTGTGCAGATATTTGGATATTTGGATAAAGTAAATTTCTTTCTTGCAATTCAAAATGCAATAAAATGGATTCTAGAAATAATGGAAGATGTAAACAAACCAATTAACCTTGGGAGTGGTTAATGGAAAAAACAAAAAAGGTTTTTAAATAACAAATCACAATAACATCAACTCCAGATATTTTTACAGTAAAATTTTACTAAATCATAAAAGATAACCACAATGCTTTTAAACTGCTTCAGAGCACAGAAAAATAAAAATTTCTTCTAAAACATTCTTGTAAATTAAATGTAATATTATTACCAAAGTCCAGAAAAAATTATAAAAATCAGAATAATTAATATCACTCATGAAAATCAATAAAAATTGAAACAAAATAAAATATTGGCAAAGAGATTCTAGAGCACATTAAGATAATAATTTATGTGATTCAATGGAACCTATTCTTTTAGTGAAATAGCTCAATATTAGAATATATATTAATATAAACCAAAATGTGACTATCTAAGGAGAAAAAATAGCATAAAACATATTTATTAATTTTAAATAAACATTTGATTTAAAAACTCATTTCCACATTTTTATTGAATAAATTATTAATAAAATAGAAACAGATAGATAGTTTTTTAACATCTAATATAATTTCAAGGCTAGCATCATTCTTAAATGGGTAAATACTAGAATCATACCCATTTATATTCAAGAATAACATAAGAATTTCCACTAAAATGAGTACTGCTTAATGTTGCTCTGAATGTCATAACCAATGCAATTAGAGAAGGAAAACAAGTAATAGATAAATTTAATTGCAAAGAAAGAAAAAAAAATGAATTACTTACAGATAACTTTCTAGCTACCTAGGAAACCCAAGAAAGCCAACTTGAAAATTATCATAAACAAAAAAGTAACTCGATAAAGTGGCTAGATGAAATACTAGTACACGTAAGATAATAAACTTTCTATCTACACAATCACCAACCAGATAAAAATAATAATATAAATAATAACCTCATTTATCTTAGCCAAATAATTATAAATAAAATTCTTAAAAATAAACTTTTTTAAATCTACATAAATAGAAAGAGAATGAAAGAATGTTTCTAAGAGATCACAGAAACCTGGAATAAATTGAAAGTCATATGATTATAGACAGAAAACCAAAATATCATAAAAATGTCAATTCTTCATAATTAAGTCAATGCATTTAATGTGATACTAATAAAAATCCATGCTGTGTTTAGAATTGCAAAAGATGATTAGATGGGTCATGCAAATACACCCAGAAGAATAAGAGGGAAGAAGAGACAGAGAGAGAGAGAGAGAAATAGAAAGAGGAAGAAAGAGAAATGAGAGAACTTCCCCATCAGTCAAATATATTTTAAAGACAGAATAGTTAAAATCTCAAAAGTTCAATTGTACTAAATACTTAGGGTAATTATGTTTATGATGAAAATGATATGTCACTCTAATGGGGAAAATATTTTTCAATTAATGGTACTTCAAAAAATAAATAGCTTTATAGGTAAAAAAGTTTAATCCACACTTCACATATCAGTATAAGTTCTACCTAAATTAAATATTTAGATGTGAAAGAGGGAAATAAAAGAAACCATAATAACACTAAAGGACTATCTAGGGGGATTTAAAAATTAATCTTGGCATGTGGAAAACTTTTAAATATGGCATAAATCCAGAAGTCATTAAAAAATTAACTAATTTGACTCAGGTTTTAAAGTTCTTATGGAAAAACTCACAGTAAACAAATCCATAAGACAAATAGAAAACTAGAAAAAATAATTTAGAAATCAGATCATGATGACCTAATTTTATAAAGACTTTTTTAAAGCCTATGAGAAAAATACTATGGATGCATTAGAAAAAAAAACAACATAAAGAATATGAACTGACAATTCACAGAAAAGATAATACAAGTGACTATAAACATTGGAAAGATAGTCTCCCTTATAATAAGGTAAATACACATTAAAATTTCTCTGACTAGTTTTCACCAGGTTGTCAAAGAACAAAAAGTTTGCTCTCACTGTGGCAGCAAATACTTGAGGAATCAGATAATCTTCTTCTCTGTGATAACTGTGTTAATTAGAATATCAACTATAAAGGGAAAATTGGCAAAAAGTGCACAAATTATAAACCCAGTTGTCTTTTCCCCCTTGATTCTACACTTAGAAATAATCTCATAATTTTGATACATGCTGGGCTGATATTGACTATTGTATTTAGTTACCACCAAACTGTTGTTTACAGCTAACACTTGCTCTGATTGGTCTGTTCTCCGTCTGCCCCATTGATTGGTGCCCATGCTATAACAGGAGCTGTTAAATATTTTGAATATTAACCCTGATACTGCTTCTTGCTGAGTATTGTTTATAGTAGCTAAAAAGTGGAAATGACATTCAACATTATTCATCATTAGGGAATTGGAAAATAAAACCCCATTGAAAAACCACTACACATCTAATAAAATGGCTTGGGAAAAAGAAAGAAAATACCAAGTTCTGAAAAAAATACAGAACAATTGGAACTCTCATATACTGCCGGGGGAATGGAAAATGAAATAGCCACTTTGGGAGACAGTTTGATGGTTTCTTACAAAACTAAACATACAGTTATCAAACAACCCAGGAATCCTACTCCAAGAAAAACTTAAATTTGTATCCACACAAAATCTGTATGCAAACGTTTATAGTAGCGTTATTTATTATTGCCAAAACAGAAAACAACCACAAAGTCCTTCAAATAATGAATGAATAAACCATGGTACCTCTAAGCAATAGAATACTACTCATTAAAACAAAAAAAACAAACCTATGAATATACACATAATACAAATTTTAAAATGAAATGAAAAAAAAAATTTACTTTTTTCTCACATAAAAGAAATCCAGAGAGAGACAGACCAGACTCCCAGGACAGCATAGTGATATGGCTCACTATGCTACTAACAGATCAGATTTCTTCATTTCTCCTCTTTCACTGCACTTAGCATGAGCCTTTCTTTTCAGGTTGCATTACAGATGCTTCACTTCCATGCTTCACATCTGTATTTCAGGCCAGAGAAAAGAAAAAGTTCAAGAAGTTCTATTTTTTTTTAAGCAGCTGTTTTGATGTATAATTTACAGACTATGAAATTCACACTTTTAGTTGTACCATTCAGTATTTTTTGGTGAATTTACCACAAATATTGTGTAACTGAGACAGGGAACCAATAGGCCCTGCTCAACAAAGAGTCGTAAGACCTATTTTATCTTTGATAAAATAGTAGTGTTAGTGTCGGGCTTCCCGCGGCCCCACCGGACAGAGAGACGGAGTCACCGAGGAGGTAATCACCAAGAGGAGTTTTATTATCTAGCTAGCTAGGGTCTGAGCCTCAGAGCACCAACGCAGTGGTCTCTATTCGGGCAGGGACCCCGACTGAAGCATGGGTGAGCTTTTTATACTCATTGTACACAAGCTGAACACGCGCTGATCATGCATCTGCCCTTTACAGTGATTGGTTCTTTAATTATTCACGGGCCGATCATGCATTTGCCCTTTGCAATGATTGGTAAGCATCCCATCTGCCGTTTGTGCTAGCATATAGTCTTTTTTCGCCCCTGATTGGTCCCTCTTCCCTGCATTTTGTTTCAACCCATAATGCCTTGCAGTACGCTGCGATTTGCAAGCAAGCAATAAACAGAAGCTAGAGGTCAGCCCTTAGCCCAGTATGTTGCAACTTCTGTTACAAGATAAGGTGTGTTCTACACCACCAAGACTCACTATCCATCACCAACCTTTGACTTCTGGACTAGGCCTCCTGCACGTGTTCCTTTCAACACAACCTGCCCCAATACATGTAGCTACCTTTCTGAACCTTTATAGAAACCTCTACCCTCAGTTGGCCGAGGAGACAGTTAGAGGCAGTTCTCCCATCTCCTAGGTGGTCATCTGTAATAAATTACCTTTCTTCCCTGCAATCCTCGTGGTCTCCGTAATTGGCTTTCTGTGCAGTGGAGCAATCAGACCCTAGCCAGAACCCTGCTGTGAGTTCTGTGACATTATCATTAAAAATTAAGTTATCAGGCCGGGCGCGGTGGCTCACGCCTATAATCCTAGCACTCTGGGAGGCCGAGGTGGGAGGATCACTCAAGGTCAGGAGTTCAAAATCAGCTTGAGCAAGATTGAGATCCCATCTCTACTAAAAATAGAAAGAAATTAATTGGCCAACTAAAAATATACAGAACAAATTAGCAGGGCATGGTGGTGCATGCCTGTAGTCCCAGCTACTCGGGAGGCTGAGGCAGGAGGATCGCTTGAGCCCAGGAGTTTGAGGTTGCTGTGAGCTAGGCTGA
>CAUYPO010071057.1:0-10075 GCA_963574435.1 Cheirogaleus major
AACCTGGGAGGGCTGGCGGGTAGGGAGCTCCCTGTCTGAGTACCCCTCAGTCAGCGGTGGGGCCCCAAAAGGGAAGGTACCGTTCCCTGGAGATGCCTACGGCTGGTGGCTATATTGTCTCTCTCAGCAGCTGCGGTAGGGACTGTGGAGGGGAGACTGCAGCAATATGGCGCCTGCCGCGCGTTCCGGTCTGTGCGCATGGAGGGGCCCCGAGGGAGTTGGGAGCCTGGTGCTGCATCTGCTACAGTGTCACTGCTCAGCGGCAGTGGCTGTCTCTGGACTGGTGTCCGCAGGTCTCTCCAACTGCTGGGGAGCCCACCGGCAGTCCAAGATGCAAGGGAGGGGGAAGTTAACCGCTCCACCTCCCCTTGCCGCTGGTCTCCAAATGACTCGCTCTGGATTTCTCTCCTTCCAGTTCTCCTCCGAAACCTCCTCCCGTGGAGTCTCCCTTGGTATCCTGCACTCCTCCTTCTGACTCCCATCCGATGTGTGGTCGTTTGCTTGCTTCTTTCTTCTAACATCTTCTAGAAGCTGTCTTTTCTGCAGAGACACTCTGTCTGGCAGTGTGTCTTGTCTGCCATCTTGCTCTGCCCCCTCATAGGAACTTTTAATCAGTCCTGAGATACCAAGGGAAGTGGTATAAACAAATGATAAAGTGATAAACAAGTCTTTTTTAAATCAGCCAGTTACAGGAAATTGGATATAGTTACCAACACCTTACAAAACACAAAAATGATTACAAGTGCTCCTAATCAATTAAAGAAAAGGCCCTTTCAAAAACAGTGTGAACTCCAATGGAGGGCCAAAAAAGCCTGCAATATTGAGAGGATTCAAGACAAGGGTGTGCAAAGTCTCTATCAAAGACAGCATGAGTTTTATACAGGCAGGTGAAAAATAGTATATTGTATCAAAGATGAGCTTTTTCCTTCATTAAATATTTCCAACTGGAGATTTTCTTTACTTTGCCCCTGCCTCTACATTCTCTGTCAACTCCTCCTGCCAACCTCAGGAACACGTGTGCTCCACATTCTAATTATATGCTATGCTCCAAATAAAGCTCATTAAACACATTATTGATACTGACTTTACCAATGTCAATAACTGTCCTACCTAAAACTGATTTAGACTTTTATATCTATGCTCCAGTGAATTATGTCCATTTCCTCAGTTATGCTGTTTTTTTTTATGATCCACAGAGCTCAGAAGTGTGTATCCAAGAAAAAAGATGATGGGGAAAATAAAAGAGGCTACCCTTACAGGTGTTTTGCTTCCTCCCAACTTGTTCTTAGATTTATCAGTAAATGTTTCCTAATATCTATACCATGAGATAGTCTCACAGGCTTCTTATTTTTTATCTCACAGGCTTCTTTAAACAGTCTTAGCTTCTTACCAGTAAACAGCAAAGAAAATAATTCCCACTAGAAGAGTAATTCTAAACATTCTCACTTACACACACATTGGTTTCTCTCAGATGGAGTTCTTGGGATCATAATTTATAGAAGGCGATTATTTCTCTCAAAAGTGTAAGCTATCATATTGATCATATCTTATTAACAATATGATTTCTTCTAAAGGCTTGAAATTCTAGCAAGGTTGTAGGTTCAAATTTCATTTTTGTTTTATTCCTTTTGAACTCTCCCAAGTAATCTAATTCCTTAAATTCACCTTGAGCAAAATCTTCTTCACTATCTGTCAGAAAGCAGTTGCCTGAGTCCAAGACTGTGGTGGACAATGTGATTCCTCTAAAAGATGAATTATTTACTTTAACAAAATATTATGTGATAGCCTCTGAAGTATGAATTTACCATATTCTATGAACCTAGAATATTATTCCTTAAACCTATCAAGCTTAAAACATGATCAAATATGGATGGTACCTATATAAAACCAAGGGAACAACTCCCAAGGGAGACAATACAAAGTAGGGAGAAAGTGTTTTATGCCTAAATATAGAAATATCTCATTCTTTGTAGATTCAAATTTAGTAACATTAGTTTAAATAAAGACACATTCACAATTTCCATGTTTCTAAAATAATTTTAGAAATTTCTAAATTTGTTTAGTTAAATCTCTAGAATTGGAGATTATTTTATTTAGGTTAAAGTTTTTATTTCCACTACCTATAATGTAGAGATAATTCAAAGCTTCCTATCAGGGTTTTGGATTCCAAGCTTATACTGTTACTGACTGAGAAGGGTGACCTGAGAAGGGTGTCTTAAACTTTTTCAGCCTCAATTTTTTCATGCGTAAAATTAGTAGTATAAATGAAATTATTATTTAACTTTCTTACAAGTCTAACCCTCCATTAATCTGTGATTCCAACAAAAAATTTTGTAGGCAAAATATCTTACACTCTCATTCGGCCTCTTAGGTTTTGCTAATTTTTGGCAAAATTGCTTGGAAAATGATTTATCTATTTTGAACTAACTTATTTTAAGCAAGTTAAGGTAAAAAAAAACTTCTTACATATGCACAGACTAGCAATAAAACCTCCATAATCTGAAACTCCACACTCATGGTCAAACTCACCTATCTGAATAAAATGAGAACCCAGAAATAAATATAACATTCTAAGCCACTGAAATGCTACCTACTTTCAAAATCAAATCTATTTTCCAAGATTCATGAATGGAAGTGATACTCTAATTTTTTAACAGCCAGACTCTATAAGTATTGGCCAATCCAAATGGTTTCAATCAAAAGAGATACCAGCTAACAGTTGCATATCAGGTGAAATCAGCTGGCTTCATAAAATTATACTCAAAAAAGTCTTTTATACTGAGGGTATAAAAAAGTTTAATATCCCATGTCATATTATATTTTACTTATTGTGAATGGCTCCTTAAAATAATGTATTGAGAAGAACAGTGAAGTTGTACATGGCCTTTGAGGGGGAAAAATGCTCGGATAAATCATCCTTTTCTTTTCAGAGGTATAGGATAGGGGAGTAGTATTTGGAGTGTTTCATGACAACATTTCTAATATCAGACACTTGCTTTGAGCTTGCTTATACTTAATTAGCACACAATTTTAGCCTATTTGTTTTCTGAACTGATGATATAATGCCTCAAGATGTGTTCAGAAATCAGGAGTTTTTCAGTAGCTAAGGGAAAACAATTTTAAATATTCTGCAACATTTTGTAAATATTACTGAGGTAAAATATACATATCATTTACCATCTTTACAGTTTTTATGCACTGTTTAGTGTTAATAAATGCATTTATATTCTTTTTGTCAATCCTCTCTCCCCTTCCTAACCTCTAGTAATCAGCAATCTACTCTCTATCTTCATGAGATCCACTTTTTTTAGCTCCCACAAATGAGTAAGCATATGCAATATTTGTCTTTCTGTGCTTGGCTGATTTTACTTAACATAATTGCCTCCAGTTCCATCCATGTGACTGCAAATGACAGGATTTTTTCATGTTTATGCCTGATAAAATATTCTGTTGTGTATATATACCACTTTTTCTTTATGCATTCATCTACCGATGGGCAGTTAGGATGATTCCATATTTTGGTTATTGTGAATATTGCTGCAATAAACATGGGAATGTAAATATATCTTTGATATATTGATTCCTTTTCTTTGGGGCATATAAACAGTAGTGGAATTTCTGGATCATATAGTAGTTCTATTTTGAGTTTTTTTTTTTTTTTTTAAGGGAACCTCCATACTTGTCTCCGTAGTGGCTGTATGAATTTATATTCTCACCAATGGTGTACCAGAGTTTCCCTTTCTCCACATCTTCAACAGCACTATTATTGTCTGTATTTTTGGTACAAGCCAATTTAACTAGGGTGAAATGTTATGGCCTTGTGCTTTTGATTTGTATTTCTCTGATGATGAGGGATGTTGAGCATTTCTTCATCTTTTGTTGGTCTTACTTTGAGAAATGTCTGTTCAGATCTTTTGCCCATTTTTTAACTGGATTATTTGTTTTTTATCATTAAGTTGTCTGAGCTCCTTATATGTTCTTGTACTTAATCCCTTGTCAGGTGGATAGCTTACAAATATTTTATCCCCTACTGTGGGTTGTCTTTTCACTTTGTTGATTGTTTCCTTTGCTGTGAGGAAGCTTTTTATCTTGATGTAATATTAACTGTCTATTTGTTCCTCCTCTGGTTGTCTATGCTTTTTAGGTATGACACAAAAAATGTTTGCCCAGATCAATGCCCTAAAACACTTCTCCAATGATTTCTTCTAGTAGTTTCATAGACCCAGGTCTTGGATTGATGGATTTAATCCATTTTGATTTGATTTTTGTGTACAGTGGGAGACAAAACTCTAGTTTCATTTTTCTTCATATAGTTAACTAGTTTTTCCAGCAATATTTGTGAAAAAAACTGTCCTTTCCCCCATTGTGTGTTCCTGGTGCTTTTGTCACAGATGAGTTGGTTTTATTTTTTTTTTATTTTTTATTTTGGTTTCATTAGTATATTTATTTCAAAATATTAAGAGAGTACAAGTGGTTTTGGTTACATGGATTGCTTTTGTAATGCTTGACTCAAGGCTATAGCTGTGCCCATGACCAAAATAGTATTCATTGTACACATTAGGTAGTTTTTTCCCCCTCCCCTCCACCATCCTCCCACCTGCTTGGTTTACAATGAGTTTTACTTCCCTCTGTACAAATGTGTGCTAATCAGTTAATTCCAGTTTAATAATCAGTGTTTTTACATGGTGTTTTTCAAATATTGATATACTTCATACAGGAAAATGGTCTCCTATTCCACCCAAATTGTTGAAAAGGCCTTAATTCATCCTTTTAATGCCTGAGTAATACTCTATGCTATACATATACCACATTTTATTAATCCACTCATGAATTGATGGGCACTTGGGTTGCTTCCACATCTTTGCAATTGTGAATTGTGCTGCAATAAACATTTGAGTGCAGGTGTCATTTTGATAAAAAGACTTCCATCCTTTTGGGTAGATACCCAGTAGTGAGATACCTGGAACAAATGGTAGGTCTACATTTAGTTCCTTGAGGAATCCCCATACAGTTTGCCAAAGAGGTTGTACTAATTTGCATACCCACAGTGTATAATTATTCCCTTTAAAAATTATTTCTGCATATTATGGGTGTACAAATGTTTAGGTAACATATGTTATCCATGCCCTCCCCCCACCCTGAGTCAGAGCTTCAAGTGTGCCCATCCCCTAGATGGTGCACATTGTACTCATTATGTATGTATATACCCAACCCCTCCTCCCTCCTCCCATCTGCCTGATGCCTGATAAATGTTATTCCTATATGTGCACTTAGGTGTTGATCAGTGAAACCAATTTGACGGTGAGTACAGGTGGTGCTTATTCTTTCCTTCTTGGGATACTTCACTTAGTAGAATGGGTTCCAGCTTTATCCAGGAAAATAAAAGAGGTGCTATATCACCATTGTTTCTTATAGCTGAATAGTACTCCATTGTATACATATACCACATTTTATTAATCCACTCATGTATTGATGGAAACTTAGGTTGTTTCTACATCTTTGCAGTTGTGAATTATGCTGCTATAAACATTTGAGTGCAGATATCATTTTTATAGAATGTCTTTTATTCTTTTGGGTAGATGTTCAGTAATGGGATTTCTGGATCAAATGGTAGATCTACTTGTGTCTCTTTAGGGTATCTCCATCTTGCTTTCCACAGAGGTTGCACTAGTTTGCAGTCCCGGCAGCAGTGTATGAGTATTCCTATCTCTCTGCATCCACACCAACATTTATTATTTTGGGACTTTTTAATAAAGGTCATTCTCACTGGACATAAGTGATATCTCATTGTGGTTTTGATTTGAATTTCCCTGATAATTAGTGATATTGAGCATTTTTTCATGTGTTTGATGGCCATTTGTCTACCTTTTCCTGAAAAGTTTCTATTCATGTATTTTGCACACTTTTTACCAAAGCCAGGAAAGGACACAACAAAAAAGGAAAAACTACAGACAAATATTCCTTATAGATTATAGATGAAAAAATTTCAATAAATTACTAGCAAACTGAATTCAGCAGCACATTAAAAAAAGTCCACCATGACCAAGTGGGCTTCATCCCAGGTATCCAAGGACTGGTTAACATATGTAAATCAGTAAATATTATTCACCACCTAAACAAAAGCAAAACAAAGACCATATGATCATCTCAATAGATGCAGAAAAATAATTGAACAAAATTTATCACCCTTTTATGGTACAAACCCTCAACAAACTAGGCATAGAAGGGACATGTTTCTAATTTATAAAGCCATATAACAAACCCACATCCAATATTATGCTGACTGGAGAAAAGTTGAAAAAATTTCCCCTAAGAACTAGAACAAGACAAACGTGCCCAATGTCACCACTTCTACTCAACATTGTGTTGAAAGTCCTAGACCGAATAATCAGGCAAAAGAAGGAAACAAAGGGTATCCAAATCAGGAAAGAGGAGATCAATGTATTTCTCTTTTCTGATGACATCAGCTTATACCTAGAAAACTCCAAAGACTCCACCAAGGGACTCCTGGAATTGATAAATAAATTCAGGAAGTCTCAGGACACAAAATCAATGTACATAAATCAGTAGCTTTTCTATATACCAATAACAGTCAAGCTGAGATTCAAATAAAAAACTCCATACCATTCACAATAGCTACAAAGAAAATAAAATACCTAGGAATATACTTAACCAAGGAGGTAAAAGATCTCTACAAAGAGAACCAAGAAACACTTAGGAAAGAAATCACAGAGGACATAAACACGTGGAAAAATATATCATGTTCATGGATTGGCAAAATCAACATTGTTAAAATGTCAATACTATCCAAAGTGGTTTACAGACTCAATGCAACCCCCATCAAAATACGAGCACCATACTTAACAGACCTATACAAAATAATGCTACACTTTATTTAGAACCAGTAATGAGCCAGGTAGCCAAAGAAATCTTAAGCAAAAAGAACACATCTGAAGGCATCACATTTCCAGACTTCAAATTATTCTTCAAGGCTAAAGTAATAAAACAGCATGATGCCAATACAAAAACAGAGACATAGACTAATAGAACAAAAAAAAAAAAAAATAGAGAACCCCGATATAAAACCACCTACCTACAACCAACTGATCTTACACAAAGCAGACACCAATGTACACTTTGGAAAAGAAGCCCTATTCAATAAATGGTGGTGGAAAAATTGGATAGCCCCATACAGAAGAATGAAACAGGACCTTTATCTCTTACCGCTCCAAAAATTAATTCAAGGTAGATAAAAGACTTAAATGTATGACATGAAACCACAAGAATTCTAGAGGAAAATGTAGAAAAAACTCTTCTAGATATCAACATAGGCAAAGAACTTATAAAAAAGATCCTGATGGCAATCACAGCAACAACAAAAATAAATAAATGGGATGTGTTTAAACCAAAGAGCTTTTTTACACCTACAGAAACAATCAACAGAATGAACAGACAACCTACAGAATGAGAGAAAATATTCACAAGCTATACATGAGATAAAGGGCTAATAACAAGAATGTATAAAGAACTCAAGCAATTCAGCAAGAAAAAAATGGGTTGGTTTTAAATGCATTAATTTATATCTGGGTTCTGTATTCTGTTCCATTGTTCTATGTCTGTATTTATCCCAGTACATGCTGATTTGGTTATGTTAGCTTTGTAGTGAATTTGGAAATCAAGTAGTATGATGCCTCTAGCTTTGTTATTTTTGTTCAGGATTACTTTCAATATTCAGGTTATTTTGTTATTCCTTATAAATTTTAAGTTCTTTTTATATGTCTGTGAAGAATATCATTGGTATTTTGACAGGGATTGCCCCTGATATGTAATTTTTTGGATAGTATTTTTATCTTAAAAATATTATTTTTTCCAATCCATGGGCGTGAAATTTTTTCAATTTTTTGTGTGTGTATCCTCTTCTGTTTCTTTCATCAAAGTTTTATAGTTTTCCTTGTATACATCTTTCACTTCTTTGGCAAGATTGATTCCTAGATATTTTATGTTTTTATAGTTGTTGTAAATGAAACTGCTTTATTTTATTTCTTTTTCAGATTGTTCATTCTTGGTATATATAAATGCTACTGATTTTTGTATGTTGAATTTGTATCCTGCAACTTTAGCGAATTAGCTTATCAGTTCTAACATGTTTTTGACGGAGTCTTTCGTTTCTATAGGAATAAGACCATGTCATTAGCAAACACAGCTATTTTGACTTCTTCCTTTCATGTTTGGATTCCCTTTATTTCTTTCTCTTTTATAATCGCTCTAACAAGGACTTCCAGTGTTACGTTGAATAATAGGAAAGACAAAGTGGGCATCCTTGTTTTGGTCCAGACTTTAGATAAAAAGCTTCATTTTTCCCCATTTAGTATGATATTAGTAGTGCATTTGTCACAGATGGCATTTATTATTTTAAAGAATGTCCCATCTGTACCAATTTTGATGAGAATGGTTTATCATAAAGGGATCTTGAATATCATCCAATACTCCACTGGCAAACATTAAAATAATTATATATATATTTTGTTCTCAATTTGGTTAATGTAATGTATCACATGTATTGATTTGCATATGTTGAACTATCTTTATATACCTTGAAGGAATTCTACTTGATCACGGTGATTGACCTTTTTAATATGCTGTTGTATTCAATTTGCTGATATTTTGTTGAGGATTTTTGCATCTAATTTCTTCAGTGACATTGATCTGTATTTTTATAGTTGTTGTATCCTTGTTTGGTTTTAGTATCAGGGTATTTTTGGCCTCATGCAAAGAGATTGGAAGTATCCCCTCCTGTTCAATTTCTTTGAAGATTTTGAGTAGGATTGGCATTAGTTCTTCTTTAAATATTTTATAGAATTTATCAGTGAATCTATCAAGCCCTTTGGTAGGAGACTTTTTCTTACAGTATCAATCTCATTACTCATTATTGTTTTGTTCAGAATTTCTAGTTCTTCATGATTCAATCTTGGTAGGTTGTATGTGTCCAGGAACTTATAAATTTCTTCTAGATATTCCAATCTGTTGGTATATAGCTGTTCATAACAGTCTCTAAAGATTTTTTGTATTTCTGAGGTTTCACCTTTTATGTCTTCTCGTTTGTTTCTCATTTTAAGTCTTCTCTTTTCTATTAGTCTAGCTAAATGTTTGCCACTTTTGCTTGTCCTTTCAAACAGCCAACTTTTTATTTTGTTCATTTTCTCTAAATTTTTTTTTTGTTGTTTGTTTGGTTTTTTATCATTATCTTTATTTATTTTTTTCAACATATTATGGGGGTACAAAAATTACAGTTATGTATATTGCTTATGCCCCCCTCCCCCCTCGAGGCAGAGGCTCAAGCATGACCATACCCCAAATGTTGCACATCTCACTTGTTATGTTTGTATATACCCATACCCACCTCCCCCCTCCAACCAGCCCGGCACCCGACAAATATCATTCCTATATGTTCACTTAGGTGGTGATCCGTTAATAGCAATTTGCTGGTGAGTATATGTGGTGCTTGTTTTTCCATTCTTGAGATACTTCACTTAGTAGAATGGGTTCCAGCTGTATCCAGGAATATACAAGAGGTGCTATATCACCATTGTTTCTTAAAGCTAAATAGTACTCCACAGTATACATATACCACATTATGTTAATCCACTCATATATTGATGGGCACCTGGGTTGTTTCCACAACTTTTCAATTGTGAACTATTCTGCTATAAACATTCAAGTGCAAGTGTCCCTTTTGTAAAGTGTCATTTGATCTTTTGGGTAGATGACCAGTAATGGGATTGCTTGATCAAATGGTATATCTACTTGTATCGCTTTAAGGTATCTCCATATTGCTTTCTACAGAGGCTGAACTAGTTTGCAGTCCCACCAGCAGTGTAGGAGTGTTCCTATCTCTCCGCATCCACGCCGACATTTATTGTTTGGGGGCTTTTTGATAAAGGCCTTTCTTACAGGAGATAAGTGATATCTCATTGCGGTTTTGATTTGCATTTCCCTGATGATTACAGATGTTGAGCATTTATTCATATGTTTGTTGGCCATTATTCTGTCTTCTTTTGAAAATTTTCTGTTCATG
>CAUYPO010071061.1:0-10934 GCA_963574435.1 Cheirogaleus major
CCAGCTACTCGGGAGGCTGAGGCAGGAGGATTGCTCGAGCCCAGGAGTTTGAGGTTGCTGTGAGCGAGGCTGACGCCACGGCACTCACTCTAGCCCGGGCAACAGAGTGAGACTCTGTCTCAAAAAAAAAAAAAAAAAAGAATTAATGGTGGGAAATAAAGTGGTTAAAAATAAAATCAAAGGAGGGAGAAGTATCTGGATGCCAGACTAAGGAACTTAGAATTTAGTTAGCATGGAAAATAGGGAGCTGGAAGTTTTGAGCAGGGATTTATATAGTTAAAATTGTTTCAGAGAAGTAAAACATTCACCAGCAAGCGGGGTATAGTCATAAGATGGAAATATTAGGAGACTGTTGCAAACCCAGGATCAAGAAGATGCACTTTCTTTACCTTAGAGCACCCACTGGTGTATACTGAATATCAATATCAACCCATTAAAATTTGACTAGATTTTATTAACTCACTGAGAAACATAAATTGATTCAATGTTATTCTTCAGGTAAATGAAAATTTAAATCTATTTTATTTCTATTAAAGGAATTTGCAATAGTTATTTTTATAAGAAATAAAGTTTGAAAAGTCATTTTTTCACATGTAGTCAATTAAATCAAGTGTATGAATATACCAGAGTCCTAAATAAAAGTTTCTCATCACTTAGAGCCTCAGCTCTGGTTTTTAAATCTCATCTGCTGCTCAGAGTAACCAAGACTTCTCTGAGAAATTGCAGACAATCCAGAAAGCATGCACGATGAAGCTGGAGCACCCTGTCACTGTAGAAAGCGAGAACTTTCTAGAATCACAGACTGCGAGGGCTGTGTCAAAGGGACTCAGAAGCCAGTATGAGATTCTTCCACGGACCAAAAATGGAACAATGTCAGCTTCTCTAAGGCTCATGTTTAAAATGGACTGAACCCGGGGGGGGGGAGGTGGCGCTTGGGCAATATTCGTAACCGAAATATTTGCACCCCCATAATATGCTGAAATAAAAAAATAAATAAATAAATAAAATGGACTGAACCCTTCATGACTCGGTCAGCTTCAGAGGCTGGGAGGAAATCGAGTCTTTATCTTAAGCCCTGGGCAGTAAGGGGGAAAGGGAGCATCTGTCCTGTCTTTCCCGTGTGAGTGGTACCACGGGGAAACGTCTCTTTATAGAATATTCCCACTAATCACATACGAAACGGGGGAAGGAGGTCACCTCTGCGCAGGGGACTGGCAGATGCAGGCGATGCGCATCCACCCCAGCTAACGGCACAGAGAGAGGGGCGGCCAGGCCTCAGGGCCCTTCTGCTGGAAGAGCACACACACCTCCCGCCGCCTCTGCTCGGGCCGCAGGACGGTAGTCCCCTACTGCTGCGGCTGCTGCCACAAACACAGTGGCCTAACATGATTTGTTTCCCTGCAGTTCTCAAGCTCAGAAATCTAAAATGGGTTGTACAGGGCTAAAATCACGGTGGGGCTGAGCTGTGTTTCTTCCTGGAGGCTCTAGAAGAAAGTCCGTCTGTTCCCCTGCCTTGTCCAGCTTCCAGAGGCCTCCCCCAGCCTCTCATAGTCACGTGTCCTTCTTTGTCTCTGACCCTCTGCCTTCCCCTTGTAAGGACCCTGGTGAGTATACTGGACGCAGCTAAACAGTCCAGGATACTCTCCCCAGTCTCAAGATCCTTAATTTAATCAAATCTGCAACGTCCCTTCGCCATGTAGGGAACGTACTCACAGGTTCCGTGGATTTTGATGCCGGTATCTTTGGAGGCCCATTATGCTGCCTGCTACAGAGACAGAATCACATCTCATAAAATCTCGGGATTCGGCTGTCAATTTGCAGGAAATACACAAAAGAGACAGGAATATATTGAACTGCAACAAAAGAATGCAATCCTAAAAACCCAGATAAATTGTAAGGCAATAAGAGACAGTGGTGAAGTTGGAAATTAAGAGTCATTTAAAATATTTAATACATTTTAAAAGATCCTCAGTGCCTAGAGATGCACATGGGTGATAAACTATGGAGACATGCAAAGAACTGATTATTATAACAATTCAAGAAAGTAATTATGTTTGAAAGGAGAAAGAGCATGTGATTGGAATGGAGGAGCTTCAGGGAGAACGGCAATGTCCTTTGGATTGGGTGGAGATTAAGGGATATTGGCCTCATAAAATTTATGATTAAACAAAACACACCCACACGGCAGCCCAATACCCAAAACTGGGCAAAATGCTCTAAGTACATTGTGCTTCACTTACTTCAGTTTAAGATCATATGTGGTTTTTAGCAGCCGTATTATACTCTTGACTCATGATAAAATTTACTGTTGACAAAAAGACACAGGCTTTGCCTAAATATTAATACTTATCTTCTATCTAAGGAAGTATCTCTGCATTCTCACATGCAAAGGAGTCAATTATTTCCTCTTTCAGAGAATACCACCCAAATACCACCCTGGCACTCAATATGTACAGGTTTCTTGAAAAGAAAAGAGAAATGGTGTTTTCTTGTCATTTTGTCTACCTTTCTTCTTGAGACTATTATTAATCAGAAATATATCGATTAATAAAAGAAAAGAGCAACTATCAAAAATGCATGTTGCATTTTTTCCAGGGGCTTTGCCTGTGATGTTTCCCTGTTGAAGAAACTATCATGAAAGGGACGGAAACCACCGACACCTAAGGCCAAAACTAACAAACAACAACACATTCATTACAATTACGAGGCAACACAGAAACAGAAGCATCAGCATACATGGAAATGCTAAGCTTTGTTTCTTGCATTTGTCAGTAATGTAGACTGAAGGCCAGGGCTTCCTCTTCAAACTGGCTCAGCACACACATGTACATCTGCTTCTACCAAAATCCCACCAAATTAAAGAAGAAATATCATAAATGCATGTCAGTAATGGAAAGTAAAATGATCCCATTGGAAGATCAAAACATTGGGGAGTTTCTGGAAGCTGTGAGCCAATGGTGATGACACTGACAGAGAAAACCCACAGAACTGAAGAGCCCTCTATAACATAAAAGCAGGGCCATGAAAAAGCATGGGGTTCTCCCAGCAGTTGTCCAGGTAGCCACATGGTCTGAGGCGTTATGAGTTGGGAAAATGAGTGACTGTGGCGTTGCACACGGAGTAATTAATTAAAGTCACGTTGCACAGCTGTGCCACTTCCTGACCCCCTAACTGCTGGGCCCTGGCTTGCCCCAGGCTGAAGCCGGCAGCACCGTTCCCATGTGCAGGGAGATCTGGCTTGGGAGACCCATGAATGAAGGTCTTTGTCTCAGCCTATTCCGGTGGTGGACAAGGACTCCCCACAGCCTGCAGGTAAGCTTCGCAGGCACACAGAAGAAACACTTGCTCACATAAGCTGGTGTGACGAGCGTCCACAGCCACAGCCTGGGGATCGATCGCTTTCACCCACTGCACAGAAAGCTCGGCACCGATATGTCTTAGCAACGCCGTGTTGAGAAAGTGGTCTCTCATCTGTAGACGCTGCAAGAAAGAAGGTAGAGCTGTTCCAGCTTTGCCTTACCAACTGCAGTGCTAGGAAATTAACCCAATCTCTCTCTCGGCCTCTGTATCTGTAAAACGAGGTCAGCAAACACATCCAGCAAGGCCACCGAGAAGAAAGCAGGGGCATAATGACTGGCATGTGGTGCACTCTCCAAGCACAGCTGGGGACCAAGCTTTCTCACTGTGCTTAACTTCGAGTTCCAGTTCCCAGCCCCACCTACAGTCCCCAGCAGGGCTGCCTGGCTCTGCCACACGGGCCCTGTCCCAGCTGCAGCCGATGGGATGTGGGTAGGCCCAAGCCTCAAGATGAGCTAATGCGGTGTCTGCTCAGCCACAATCATGGTCTGTTTCTTAAGGATCTGAACTAAGAGAGGCGGAGACTGAGAGAGTGAGAACTTCAGCTGTGTTCCCAAAGAACTATGGGAGACATTCCTGGTGGTAAAATCCTAGAGATACCTTGATTTCCAACTGCTCTGGGATAATTTTTAAGCCATTCTTTGGATTTGATGAACTCAGTAACATTAAAATAGTCTCCCTTTTCTTGAGCCAGTTTAAATGTGTTTCTGTTTCTACAGCCAACCAGTCCCAGGTCCAGATAGGGCTGATGGATGTCAGTCTCCTCCCTGTCACCATATGGTAGGAAACCCGCGGGGGAGTGGAGGTGGCTGTCATCTTCCCAAGGTCTTATCGTGAGTCAGGGATGGATCCGGGCACAGGCCCAAGCTCTCCTGACCTACAAACCAGACCTGTTGGTAGATCTCATATTTATCTCCTATGTTTAGTTAATGAGAAATTTCATTTGACAGGCTATTAATTATTTCACTCAGCATGAGTATTGAGCAACTGTATCATCTTATAAGAACAAGTAAATATGGGGCATTTTAGAACTGACCTTGTCACTATTAATGGTGCCTCTAAATAGTCAACAGTACATAATAAGACTTTATTTTTTTAATCTCAAATGATTGGTTCACACTCAGCACTTTGGAAATCTCTATTCAATAAATAGTGAATAGCAACAATGCTGACAAAAACAAATAATAAAAGCTAACATTATCGAGAGCTTATTATGTGGCATTTTATAGATTAGGCCCAGAGATTAATTAATTTGCCCAACTCACACACCCAGTACGTGGTGGAGTTGGAATTTGAACCCACACAACGGGGGTGTGGTAGACACCACGCTGCCTCACCAGACCCGTGAGGCTGGAACACACCCACCAGGTGCTGTGAGTGCTGGCTGCTGATGGCACCTCACCTACGACGTCATGCCCCCTCCCTGTGGCCCCCTGGCAATGTCTTACAGACATGAGGTACAAAAGACTGACCTCGGCCTGGAAGAGGTATCAGTTTGGTGTGCTGTAGGTTCCGGAGCCCTTTCCGCATGAGACAAGTGCCACAGACTGAATGTTCCCCTCAAATTCACATACTGAAACCTAATCCCCAATGGGATGGTCTTAGGAGCTGGGGCCCTTGGAAGGTGATTAGGTCATATAGCTGGAGCTTTCATGGAGGAAATTAGTGCCCTTATAAAAGAGACCCTAGAGAAAACCCTTGCCCCCTTTCACCGTGTGAGATTACAGAGAGAAAGTGGCCATCTATGAACCAAGAGGCAGGCCCTCAGCAGACACCAAGGCTGCCAGCACCTTGATCTTGGACTTCCCAGCCTCCAGGACTGTGGGAAATAAGTTTCTGTTGTTCATAAGCTGCCTAGGCTATGGTATTTTGTTATAGCAGCCCAAATGGACTAAAACACCATGGGAAAATTTCACTAAGACCACACCCTTGTTCAGCTTTCTCCTTCCCTATTCCAAGTCACTTTCTCTTTCGCTGGTTTATCCTGAGGAGTGTTGTGTCTGTGGCCACGTGTACCTGAATCTCTGTCTCAGGCTCTGCTTCTTGGGAACTTGATCCAAGACAGCTGATATCAGAACTGGACATAGAAAGCAGACTCTGAGGATTGGATGCTGAGATGAGATCACTCTCCACCCCACACAGACAGATTCCATTCCCTGATATGTTCCCTCCCTCGAGAAGACCGCCTCATTGTTTTGGAGAAAGTGTGTCATCTCAGACCCCAGCATCCTGGGAGGGCAGCAATTCATGCCGACTGTGTCGGACACACCTGGGGTACCTTTCCTGCCCACAGGCCTGGGCCACACACTCCCTGAGGGCACACTGGGATCATCATCCCAGTCCCAGGGATGCCCCTGGGATGGCAAAGGAGCCGTGGCCATGGGAACAGGACCATGGAACCCGCTGACCCTACCACACACCACCATTGGAGGCTGGAAACCTGATGAAATGATGACATTAAAGGTCAGCTGAGGTTCTGGCTTGGAGCTGATGCCCTGTGAAGGCAGGAGACTACCCCTCGGATGTGACACTCATTAAATTAATGGTCTCCATGTGGTGCCACATCCTCAAGGGAACAATTGCCGAGTCTGGAAAACAAGGAAGACTGGGAGTGGCCTCCTGGGCCACCTCTCCCAGGGACCCACAGGGCACCTGTATTTTCCATCTCCACGATACAGACTGTGGCCAGTCTTAACTAAGAGATTAGAGGTCCTTTTAGCAAGAAGTGTGATGCTGCTAACAGGGAATGTAGAAATAATCCTTCTAAATATAAAGCAATTGCTGTTTTCTGGTCACTGGGCTCTTTGTGCTAGAAGGTCAGTAGCACATAAGGAGCCACCTCGTGGGCAGGGGTGACTTTCCCTAAGCACCAGGAGGTCGGTGCAGCACTCCGGCTATACAGTGCTGCTCCCAGGTAACCCCTGGGCGTCTCTTGATGCCCAGTGCCCAGCTTTAATAGTAATAGAGAAATATAGAAACTGGAGCCTGATAAGGGCTTGGCAACCAGGGTTTTTGACCCATCAAGGATGAGAGTTGGGTTGACCCACCAGCTGATTCACCCAGACCAGCCAAAGCCCTGGTGAGAGGAATTTAGTGTGGGCAGCCTTAGGGCCAACTTGACCATGGTAGGTATAATTTCTCCACCAACCCTCCTATCATGAGCGTCCCCAAGGCATGTGGGTGTGGAATCACGGGCACTGTGCAGTTAATGTGGGAGAGAATTGAGCTTCAGCACTGCATGGGGCAGAGTGTCCTGCCCACCCAGCTTCCCTCTCCTGCGCAGGCACCCCCATCCCCCACTGTGGCGTGTGGGGGCTGAGAGATCTCAGCCAGCCCTGTCTCTGACGAATTGTCCTCTGTTGGTCCCAACTGCATCATGGGGATGGGTGTGGCCCACAGCCCATGCGTGACTGACATGAGGGCACAGAGTCCCGCCCCCTTAACCCCAAATCCTGCAACTCCGCTGCTGGTTTACGCCCCCCTTCAATAAATCACAAGCACTCAAATCCCCATTTTCAACTTTGTGCCTAAGGAACCCAGTGTAAGCCGCTGGGTGCTAGGTTAATCCACAATCCACGTTTAGTCATCATTCCCGGAAGAAGGAAAACACAGCTTTTGACTGCTTTTGACTTTGCAGTTGGCTTTAACAACTCATCTTAAAGTTCTACTGGGGCTACCATTATGAACTACAGCTACATACAGCACACAAGAGTAAAAGGAATAATAATGATGTTCTGAACGACTGAGATGGCAAAGGTACCAGCATGATATAATCGCTCTATTAAAAAAATCAATATCTGCCTACATGCAACACTGTAACACTGTCATCAATAAATTACTCAAGAGTCTAAACAAATTGTTTCAATTCATTCACATTGTCACTTGCTAAAATTGTATCCTATTTGAGGTGTGGGATGTACTTTGGTCCATCTTCTCAAAAGAAAAAAGTCTCCTATTTCCTACTGACAAGATTGTTTTCTTCATGTTTTTTGGAAATTTGTCATCAAAACTTAAAAAGAAGCACTTTAATTATATTTTTAAAATAATTTCTTACTTGTCAACCATAATTGTGACAACTTGTCAATTACATAGTTTTGCTCGTGATTTAGAAACATGGAAATCTTTGCAGGAAGTTTCCCCCAATGCCAGAACTTTGTTGTTTGTCTAGCTGTGCATCTGTCTTCACATTACACAAATCAAAGACCAGAGGGCTGGGTTGGGTTACCCAGGTCATAGTCATTGAGACAAAAAGAATAAAAACAAACAAAAAAACGAAGAAAACCCAACAAAGGTTTAAGAGATGGACTCTCGGAAACAACTCTGCACCTGCTGCCTCCAAGCCCAGCCCCACCTGCTGGGTCCTGCATTCCCTTGAGGTCCTCACAGGAATTACTTGGGGCACCCAGAGGTGGAGCTGGGATCCCTGTTTTTAAAGTGAAGCAGGGTGGGGACAAAACCTAAAACCTCTGACCTTAGAATAAACTTTCCCTGAAGCTGTAATTTAAAAGTGAGGATGAAGGCACAAAGGAGTGCAGAAATGCATTACACATCCAAAAGAGTCATGTGCCACCCACGGCCAGCACGGCCCGTGAAAGTCACCCCCAAGGCCCCTTGTGGTGCATCTTCCTACCCATGGCCTGGGAAGGATACGAGGCAGTTTTTACACATTTGGTTAGAATCACTAATGAGCCACTTTTGCCAGTTTTTAGAGCCAAGAACAAACACCAACATGACTAAGGATCATGTTAGTCAAAACAACTTAACTATCACCCCATTACAAAAGGAGAAAAAGTTAACCAAAGTGTATGTGAACTTTTAATATTTATGTTTTTAAAAATATTGAAATATTGGAAAAATATTTAAAAATATTTAAAAAATAGGAAAAAAAGATAGCAAACACCCACTTAGAGATTACCCTGTCACTAAATATTGAAAAGCTGACTAGTTACCATAACTTAAAGAAAGACAATATACTTAATATCAGCTTTTATTACCATAACTTAAAAAAAGACAATATACTTAATATCAGCTTTTGTAACTGCTCTCTGATCCCATTTGCAAAAGTTACTACTTTTCTGAAATTTATCATTTCTTGCATTTACATTTTTTATTTTATATGCTTATCTACATAAATAATAGAGTGGTCTGATGTGATGTTAAATTTACATTCTGAATATTTTCTTCTATAACATATCTTTCCATTCCAATAGAACAGAAAAACATTTTTAAAATTTTTTTGGATAAATCCATGTAGCTATATGTGGATTTAATTTAGTCATTTTGACTGTTTCACAAAAATTCCATCACATGCATGTATTGGAATTTCTTTAGCAATTCCCCTATTGATAGAAATTTAGGTCATTTCAAAACATAGAATTATTTATACTCATATAACCACAATTTTCTAATATTTACCATCCTTTTGGAATATACTCTCCTGGGGATCTCTCTCTCTCTCTCTCTCTATATATATATATATATACACACACACACATTTATAATATATATTATAATATGTACTATATATTATACATATTTTACCAAGTGATATATATACACACATACATACATATATTTTTATTTTATTTATCATTCATATTTATTCATTACTGAATTTGGTTTACTAAACTTTATTTAATATGTTTAAATCTATGACCCCTGCTGAGATTGGCCTTGGCTTTTCCTTGCCTACACTGTCCTTGTCTAGTTAAGGATGGGCTCTCCTAGCCTCACAAAAGGAGTTGAATGTTTTCCTGCTCTTTTAGTTTTCTGGAATAATTTGTACCTTACAAGAGTTACCTAATTCATGAAGGTTTGGTAAAACTGCCAATAAAGTCACCTGTCCTTGGTATATTTTGTGGGTAGTTTTGAGAATTAATTCAAGGTTGTTTTCTTCTTGTGTCAATTTTGGTAGTTCATTTTTTAAAATTGCCATTGACAAAATTTTTTTGTGATATTGGCTTATACTTTTAAAATCTGTTCTATCTTTAGCTATGTCTCCATTGTTATTGAATTTTAATTTATGTCTGTCATTGGTTGGTTTGGCCTGAGATTAGTCAATGTTCATACATTCTTTACAAAGCATTAGCTTTTTATAGTTGTTGTTCACCTTTGCTAAGGGTATTTATTCTACATTTCTCAATTTATTGCCTTATTTTTATTATTTTTTCCATTCAGTGTGTTCCCACTATTTTTTTCCTCTTATTTGAACTCAAGGCTTTGTTTATTAGTTTTCCATCTTTCTTCTATAGTACATAGATTTGAGACTAAAGTTTCCTACAGGAATATCTTAAACTGAATCTTAAAAGATTGGCATATAACATTTCTATTATAATTTGCTTCCAAATTTCTTACATTTCATTATGATTTCCTTTTTTGACCCATGAAGTATATAAAAGTGTTTTTAATAGTTATTTCCAATGAATGACTATTTTTATCTCAGTATTATTTATTGATTTTGAGTTTTCATATTAGTCAGAGTCAGAGAATGTGTTTTCTATAATATTAAAAAGGCTTCTATATTCAGAAAATGACAGGATTAAAAATAATCACAGCATTAATCTTCACAGACCTTGAAAAGTACAGAGCAACAGCAGAATGTTCTAAAGGGCCAATAACTTTAGAAGAACAAGCCACGTCAGACGGTGCCCCCAACCTTTTGTCCTTCTTTGCCTGCTTATTTCACTTAGAACAATGTCCTCAAGTTGACTTCATCCATGCTGTTGCAGATGGCAGGAGTTCCTTCTTTGTGAAAGCTGAATAATATTATATGTATAGATATGTACCTATGTTTCTGGACACTCAGGTTGTTTATATCCAGAAGCAAGATTGCTGTTTTACATGGCAGTTCTACTTTTATTTTATTTTGAAGAGATCTCCACACTGCTTTCCACATGGCTGCGCCAATTTACACTCCCACCAACAGTGTGCAAGGCTTCCCTTTTCTCCACGTCCCACCAACGCTTGTGATCTTGTATCTTTCTGACAACAGCCGCCCCAACAAGTGCGAGGTGGTGTTTCCCTGTGGTTTTGCATTTACCTGAAGATTAGTGCTGAGCACTTTCTCATACAGAACACAAGAGTAATCTGCACGTCTTCTTTAGAAGAATGTCTATTTAGGTTCTTCGCCCATTTTTTCATCAGGCTATTTGGTTTTTGCTATTGAGTTTTATGAGTTCCTTATATATTTTGAATATCAACCCCTTACTGTCCATGTGGTTTATAAGTATTTTCTCCCATTCCATAGGTTGCTTTTCCATTTTGTTGATTGTTTCCTTTGCTGTGAAGACACTTTTTAGTTTGATGTAGTCTCACTTATTTATTTTTGCTTCTGTTGCCTGTGCTTTTGGTGTCTAATCCAAAAAATAATTGCCAAGACCAATGTCAAGAAGCTTTTCCCCCACATTTTCTATGGAGATTTTTATGGCTTGGGGTCGTATGTTTAAGTCTTTAATCCATTTTGAATTGACTTTTGTGTATGGTGCAAGAAAAGGATCCATTTTGCATGTGGATATCCAGTTTTCTCAGCATCATTTATTGAAGAGTCCCCACTGTGTATTTTTGGTGCCTTTGTTGAA
>CAUYPO010071062.1:0-23531 GCA_963574435.1 Cheirogaleus major
AATGAGATATCATCACTTATCTGCAGTAAGAATGCCCTTTATCAAAAAGTTCCCAAACAATAAATGTTGGCGTGGATGCGGAGAGATAGGAACACTCCTACACTGCTGGTGGGACTGCAAACTAGTTCAACCTCTGTGGAAAGCAATATGGAGATACCTTAAAGCGATATAAGTAGATCTACCATTTGATCCAGCAATCCCACCACTGGGCATCTACCCAAAAGATCAAATGACACTCTACAAAAAAGACACCTGCACTCGAATGTTTATAGCAGCACAATTCAAAATTGCAAAGTTGTGGAAACAACCCACGTGCCCATCAATACATGAGTGGATTAAAAAAATGTGGTATATGTATGCCATGGAGTACTATTCAGCTTTAAGAAACAATGATGATATAGCACCTCTTGTATTTTCCTGGATAGAGCTGGAACCCATTCTACTAAGTGAAGTATCCCAAGAATGGAAAAACAAGCACCACATGTACTCACCAGCAAATTGGTATTAACTGATCAACACCTAAGTGGACAATAGGAATAACATTTATCAGGTGTCGGGCATGTGGGAGCGGGGAGGAGGGGATGGGTATATACAAACACAATGAGTGAGATGTGCAATGTTTGGGGGATGGTCACGCTTAAAGCTCTGACTCGGGGGGGATGGGCAATATATGTAACCTTAACATTTGTACCCCCATAATATGCTGAAATAAATATATATATATATATATATATAGCCACGATAGATTTAAATAGAAAACTTTGCTCATCAATTTTGGCTGGTTGTTAGGGCTTCTTTTGCTATTTACTAACACTCTTCTCTGGCACAGCCACGTTTAATCCTGATTTCCCTGATTATTGTTCTGGTTTCCTACTTAGGACCACCATTTGGGTTGAAGACCTAACTATCCATTCTCTACTACCACTTATCATATTTACATATCTTTGCCTTTTTCTTCTCTGCATTCTAGGAGTATTCAAGTTTTTCATGCATATTACTCTTTCATTTTGTGGGATCAATTCTTTTGATTGCTTCACTATATATTTTAAGTCTTATTATAATTTTGGTTTCCTTGCATTTCAACCAACCTTTTTTATGACACTTCTGCTTTTAACTCAACCTGTTTCTCCTTAGGGCCCTCTGGTTTCACTGTTTCCTCAAACCCATGATTTTTTTTAAGACACCAGGAAATTTATCCTAAATTTGTTACCTGTTTTTCACACATGACCATTTTCAGAGAGAAGCACTGTCTTCAAAGCCATTCTTTCCTTTCCCTTATATTCTGGAATTTCATAAGCCACATGCTAGGCTGCTTCTGTACTTACACCTTTGACAAGGAGAGCTCTTTCTAGATCCAATGCTGCACAGACAGGGTAACACATCCTTAGTCTCCTCTATGTCCACTAAATGCTGGCAGGTTCTCCCTTTGAGATTTAAACTTGGAAATAGATGTGTTCTACTCTCAGCCTGACTAGTAATGTATGACAGACATTCCTTTTAATGTGTGTGGAGAGAGTATAATTCTTCCTACTCTGACAGTCGGTCACTCCTGTGAGCTGTCACCCGCATTGTTTGTAGTAACCTAAACACACAGCTCTTACTCTGTTTCCAAAGCTTTTTAAGTGATTTGCACCCAGGAGTGTAGGGCACCTTCTCCATCTCCCTAGCACTCCTGCTGTGGGCTGCATGTTAGTAGTTAGGGTTTTTAATTGAAAGTGAATAGAAAAGAACTAGTGGAGATGGAGAGAAGGGCCAAGTCAAGGGCTCTGGCATGACTGGCTCCACAGCCTGTGAAGGACAAACCTGTGCCATTCAGCATGAAATACAGGGTTCCCAAAGTGAGGCATATAAGTAAAATTTTTTCAATGTGCCCTACCTTGTGTGGAGTCATTTGTCACATCTAGTTCAGAGACTAGAACATGTGCTATGTAGTCCAAGACTATTCTCAATTGTTCCATCAGCCATATAAGAGAAGATTCTGCCAAATCTTGGCATAAGGCAATTTGCTTTATATTGTGATTGCCTGTGCTTGCAGTCTTCGTGGACGTTTTAATGGGAATTTGGAAGTGGTATATCAGGGCCCAAGTAGTCTGTTACCACATTATCCCAGAAATGTCAAACACAGTTTAAGTACTGCATCATCTTCCAACATTTGAGAACTCAGATTATAGGCTGCACTTGTGCATTTAATGCATACTTTTTGGAAAAGACAAAATTAATTCTTACATCATCTGAAGTCAAGATGCAGACTTATAAAGAACAACTGATGGTAACTGTTTTCTCTCTCCCTCCGGGGTTAACATTTGTGTAACTGTCTCTTTTGGTTGGCACGCCCTGTACTGAAGAGGAAGAGCCATCTGCTTCACTGTCTGAAGAACACCACTGTCTGGTATTCTCCTGCTGGTAAGGAGACCATACTGAAAACCCACATACTCATGAAGCTGTAGATTTAAATGGAGCTAATCACAGAGGATAAATAGAGAAGATGCGGAAACAGATGGGAGAAGAAAAGAAACCAACACAGGGAAGTAAAGACAACAGGAAGAGGTTGAAAAAGAAAAAATGAGAAGAGAAACTGCAAGTCGGACAAGAAGGTAGAGTCCAAGAACAAGTAACACAGAGGTAATACAAAAGAAATGCAAATATCCTTACCACGAATGTTTAAAAAGTTAGTAATTCCAATGAAGGTTTTAAAACTGAATTTAATATAGAAAAAACTACAGTATCAGAGATAACTGATAAGTTTTTTCTAAAAATTTGGTATGTGTTTAAAATTGTCATTTGATCATCAAGTTTCTAAAAGTGTAACAGTTTGTTACTTTGAAATTCAACCAAAGTGGAAAGATGATGATTGCCAACTAACTCACCATTTTGTTTCTTCAGCACATACGCTATAAATGGCAATTGGAGGCCTTATCATTTAAATGTTGAATAACCCATTGCTACTGTGTCAAATATATCATATGAAAATTCCTCAAATTAAAACTTTCTCCACTCCTTCCTAGCAGACTCACAATTACCTAACAGAGTTGCATCTTCTCCTCTGGGTCACTGCTCCAGGATCAGACAGGCTGGGTGGCTGAAATGGCAGTGGCACCATTGGGCCACCTGGGAAAATCAACCCAACACTAGCTTTTCACATATTTCTGACAAGTTTTAAAACACATGAAAAATAAAAATATATATGTTTCAACAGTAATCTTCAACAGTTACTTCTATCAAAGAGTATCAATAAACCTATGGAGGCCTAATATTAAGAGACTCCTCCCGTCCTCCCCCCCAAAAAACATATACACACACACACTTCATTAACATTATAGGCCTGGCATCCCAGTGCTACATATTTGCATAATGGTGTTCCCGTGAAGTTTAATTGCTTTAAAATACCTGTTCTCTGCACCTGTCTCATGAGCATCCACTCCAAGAGTTACTAAAATTTAGATAACTTAAGACTTTCATTTATTCATTCAATAGATTATAGATCAAGCACCTGTTGTGTCAGGTACTTGACTGGGGCTATCCAAGAATATCTGGAGCTTACATTCTAACACTAAATAAGCAGACTAACAGAAGTGGTAGTAATGTTAAACAAAGGATGCTCTGGTCCAAGAATGCTGCAGGCCAGGAGATAAAAGATGAAAGAACACCTTTCCTCCTATCCCTAATGTTATATGGCTTGAAAAAATGATAGAAAAATGGCAGAGTAAAATGGAGAATGTTGTAATATTTTGCTTAATAAAACTTTTGTGAAACTAACTGTTGCTATGAATGAGGACAATAACTCCAGGGTAAGGTGGATGCCTCAAGATTCATTCAGCCAAATAAAGAATCTTCCTCAATTTGCCCTAAGACTTCAAAGGTCATGTCTACAGTAATAATTCTACTCTCCAGGGCTTAATTACTGAACATTATTCCTTTTTACAGTGATCTCCAGCATGCCCTGGATAGCAGCAACCTCCAAACAGTCTCACAAAGCTTGAAGATACTGTTTCAAAATTGCTGAACTCTTGAAAGTGAGGCCCATAATTGATAGACTGCCCTGGAATCGGCATGTCAGCTCTTGCATTCTCATAGTACTCCGCACGGCCTCTGGAGTAGAATGTCAGCACTCAGGGACCACGTAGTAATCCTGTTCTCAGAATAGACATTTTAGAGAAAGTATCTAAAACGTTATATTCAAATGTGTTTCTAGCCAGCTGTAGATTCACTCATCATAGATAAGCAAAAATATGTGATAATCAAAAAATTAAAAACAACCTATCCTCTGTGATTTTTTTTAATAACAATAGCCTGCTAGTATGGCTCCTAACTTACCAACTTCCCTAAGGTATTGGTCATATTTCTGAACTCTACTTAGGGAAAAAAAAGCCTAGACAAAAAGGGAATGTGTTCATCATGCAAGTGGGTAGCATGCTGAGAAATTCTAGAGTAGAGAAATTCCACCTTTTCAGGACCCAGATTTCTAGAGTGTTATCAGGGGTCGAGCCTTCTGGCTCTGGCACCCTCCATGTGCTGCATTCTGCATGGAGTGAGGAAGGCAGCGACTTGGAAGTCCACACACAACCAGAAATCCAAGAAAAGGCAGTTTTTCCTTGCTACTCCTACAGAAAAGCACCAAATGGGACTCTAATTGACCTGGCTGGTAACATCCCACTCCCTGAACACTGTGTCTCCAAGGTAATGCCATAAGGTTCTATGATGAGAGAAAACACCAAAAGTGATCCCTGAGGAAACTGTCATAACTCATGGAGTTCTGAGGAACACAACCTGTAAACTAGGACTCTAAGATGTTCTTGGGGAAAAACTGCGCTAATATTCCAAACCATGCCCGAGAAATGGGCATACCAAATCTCTAACAATTATCTAACTCTATTGGAAAGAAAAAAAAATAGTCAAAATGTTTAGTGCTTTCATTAAATGCTTAAAACTCATATTTTGGCTCCACCTAGAATATATTCTTATTTACTATAGAGTGCAAGTACATATACGGGTCTCAGAAATCAATTCTTCTAAGGGATGACTGCCAATTGGATTAATTTTCAAAATCAATATCAATGCTCAGAGCTGCTGCAACCTTCCATCCTACAGAAAATTCTGGCTGCATAGTTAATTCCAGAGAGCACTTAATTCTTTATATTTGGAGATTGCTTTTACAGAAAAACTCTTTTTTATGAGTCATACCTTATGTTGTAATCTTAAAAGAACATTTTAATAATTAGATTAGCTAATTGTTCCAAATATTCTCCCCTCATTAAAACAACTTACTATTGAAACAAACTGTCAAAGATCACCACTTCTAGTACAAGAAATAAACAGGCACAACAGCTTACATATCAATCTACGACTATCATTAATGATTTTAAGTTTTATTACGCTACAGTCTTTGTGTCACTAAATATATACTTTTTTAAAGCAAATATAATTGAGAAATACATCTACTATGCATAACTAAGAGAACATGCAAGAAGAAAGAAATGCTTAATCACAAATCATAAATTCAACAGCAAAGAAAGTTCACAGTTTATCTTTTTGTTTTTTTTTTTTAGAAGATACTGTCAGTACAGATGACATGCTCAGTGGTCGCATTATGTGTACCTCAGTCCTAAAAATGTGTTTCCAGCTCTTTACCCATATGAACTTGTTTCCCTTTCTCTTCAGTCCTACAGCCACAGCTAGACAACCTGAGCATCTATGCCATTATTTACTTATAAATTTAGTTTTGTGGGGCACTTTTTGGTTTCTATATCATGTTTAATTCAGAGAAAGAGAGAGGAGGAAAGAGAAGTGGACAGAGAACTAAGCAGGAGGAAAAAAAAACAGAAGAGCAAAAAGACTGATAAAGAGCAGAAGAAAAAGGCACAGAAACATAAAATGTCACATTCACTAAGACTGTATGAATACATTCAACAGAAGTGTCCAGAGTCCCTAAAAGATTAAATTCTGATTTCACAAACACATGATTCCAATAAAATGGAAGAGATGCTTAAAGAGATTAACATGGCCAAGTAGGTATTTTTCTGATGAGCTCAGATTTTCAAAGGAAATGTTTCAAAGACAGATGTATCATGTGTATAAAAGAATGCACAATCTCTAAAATTAGTATCAGGAAACAATCTGAGAATGAAATGAAATTTGTAAAACATGGAAAAAAGTTTTAGTTACATTACACTGTAGCAACTCATTACAGACAACATACTTAACTCTATACCTACTTTCTTGGTCAAAGAAAATCTTCAGAATATACCCAGAAACTAAACATTAGAAAGAGGAAACTAAAATCCAAAGATAAGATATTAAAGGACTGAATCTTACTCTAAACTGTAGCCTCCTAACTTGTATGAATTACAACACAGGAATTTGTGGACAATCTCCTGGAACAACTATCTTCATCTTCAAAGAGAAGTAACAACCATGAGGGCTTCTGGGAGCTGGCAATGTCCTATTTCTTGATCTGGGTGGTGATTGCCCAGGTGTTTATTTCATAGTTGGTTAAACTGTACATCTGGCTTTATGCACTTTGTGTTATATTTCACAAAAAAAAAAAGGTTATAAATTTTAAAAGGTACAAGATGACTGGAGGAGAGCAAACACTGCCTCAATTTTCAAAAACTATAGGCATTTATATTTAGTATGTATACCTAGTAAGATTCTTACAAACTAAGAAAACAGTTTATAAAAAGTAATGAAGCTGCCATGGGAATTCATAAGATACAAGGCTGCAAAAACTTTTTCAACAGGTGTTACTTGTTAGGAACTATAGCATGTAAGAGGTATGAGGTATCCTATTTGTTTGGCACAGTCCTCATGATAATGGAGTGTGAGTAGGCCCCAAGATGGAGAAATGCCATGAATGCTGGAACAGTTGTTTAATTTCCTAACTTCAAAGAAAAGAATTATTTAGCAACAGCATCAAATTCACTCCAGGACAACCACTCTCGGTAGGTGCTCCGAAGTTCTATGCTCTGCCCTCTCAATATTTGAATGTAAGAACATAAGAGGCATAAAATAGATTTGATGGAAAATGAATTTGAGAATTATAGATGAATTTAGGGATTGTTTCCTGATATAAGAATCAGAAGCCTTTGTTAAAACATAAATGGTGAAGATCCATGGGTGTCTACAGGAATAAATTTGTGGATAGGAAGTTAATGGTGTTCCCAGTGATGGCTTCCGTTTCTTCTATGAAAGGCATCTGTGAGGAGGGAGGGACTAGGACACTAAAAAGAATGGCAAAGATGCGAAGAGCTGATGCAAAAAATGGACATGAAAAGTGGAAATACGGGGGAAGTGTTGAGATTTAAATTTACAAATGGCAAACAGTACATTTTTACATTTTTCTCCAATGGATACCACATTCTACACATTCTAAAAGTAACTCCATAACCTAAGTGAAGATTTGTCATTTATATTGTAACAAAGAACTTTCAGCCCTAATTTCAAAGAATGTATGCAATTTTTAGATATAAAATTCTGAAACCTACTTAACAAAAAAACCCTGCAAATTTTAATAAAGTCTATCAATAGAATAACATGACTGAAAAACTAGATTTGGCCAGAACGCATGTCACCCCCATATAATCAAAGAAAATGAGAAAATAAACTGCAACTTACTTATAATTAGAGCTTCCCAGTAGATAAAAGAAAGTAAACCACTTTCATGTGCACTAAGTGTTGTCTGGTAGGTTGTTACATAGCAATGAAGTTTCTTTAAGATGATCAACTAAAGGATAGTTTAAGTCCAATAGTTTCTTTAACTTGGTTTCACTCTATTTTCATTTTGAGATATGAAAGCATAATATAGTCAATAATATTTTGCCCTTATCCTTCAGGAAATATCTTTAATAATGGCAGGGATTAATGCCTTAACTAGCAGGGCTATTTAAACAGTCTACACTAGACCTATAATGTCAATATGAATTAACAATGAAACATAATTAATGGTATATGATTTAATAAATGGGTGGCTTTGATATACATAAAAAATGTTTATCATATGACTTAATTTTTATCAGGAGCTGTTAAAACACTAAATGACAAAAAATATTGTTAAAATTGAAATGTTAAGACTTAAACTTTTTATTATATTGCCTATACTCTTCCCAGAAAGTTAATTTCTAGAATGACAGATCATAGATACCAATAAAAAACAGTATTTCAAAAACAACTTTTTCCTTATATTCAACTTTCAAGGTAATAACTGTGTAAGACACAAAATGATGTCATATTGTCTTCTAATGGTCCACAGGCCTGGTTTTATTTTGTCTTTGCCTTAAAAAATAATCTGATTTTGGTGAAATGAAGAGTGATCTAAAATATGGATTCAGAGCCCAGTTCTACCACAAAACATGTCACTTGAGCAAGTTAGTTAACCTCTGGTCTCAATTTCCATCTCCAACCTCATGAGATGGGCAGGGCAACATGAGGTAACGTACGGAAAGCATTATGCATGGAAGCTGACACACAGAAGCTGCTGGAACACACGAGGCTGTTTCTTCTATTTACTGATCTGCATGAAATCCATAGTGAATGGTCTTTCCAACCAACAAAGATAAACATGGTCCCTATGGTCCCTGTAACTATGAATCATGTCATCTATGCATGTTAATCTAGTTATTAATACTTTATTTGTGACAGAGGAGGAATATCACCACTTGTAACTGGTCTGGGGGTGGTGGGCAGCTCCACTAAGCATTAAGAAATAGACTGCAGCCAATTCTTGAGGAAACCATTACAGAAAATATGCAAAAGGCAATACTAATAAGTGCTACATGTCACTTTTTCAATTTTACACAGAGTATAAACAAAGAAAATGTTATCCTATTAATTCCAAGGAGTAGTATGTTAACTTTTCTACTCATTTCTGTGATTTAACTTTTTCTTTAGAAATTATGATTACTTCAAAAATTAGGAGTCATGCAAGTTCCTCTGTTAAGTACATTTTATAAATTCAAATGTGGACTAACTTTTATTCTAAATACCATCAATTTTCAAAATAATCCCTAAGATGACAGATATTCAATTAAGTTTGTGAGTGGCTATACTGAATTAAGTCAAGCACTTTAACAATGATAATAGGAAACCAAAATAGAAATTGACTCAGAAAAAGAAACTGGGATATGGAAAGTTTTTAAAGAAAAAAAAAAGAACTAATGAGACAATGGGATATGATCACCAGAAAAACATATGTATCTACCTAACATTTCACATACCCTTTTTCATGCCTTATTTTTCCTCAAGACAGAACCTCTGTATCTCCAACAAAGTATTCCTATAGTTTTTCTGCATCCATGATGTGACAAAATTATTTCTTCAACCTGGTATCTGTTCTGATTTACATTCCCACTCTTTCAAAATACAGGCCAGAACTCATATGCTTATTTCGTGAATGCCTACATTTTTTCATGTTCCTTGGAACTTTAAAAAGGAGAAATTTGCACACCCTTTACAGCATTTACTGATGCAATCATACAGAGTGTAGTTGAGCCTCACTCACAAGCACCACCGTCTCAGAGATTAAACTGGGTGTGCCATTATGTAATCAAAATAAGCAAAAGCTGCTCCAGATGAGAAGGAATCAGCAAAAGATCTCCAGATACATGAAAAATCAGAGTGAAAGGACACTCTCCCAAAAAATAACTCTATATCAATGGAAACCAACCAAAATAAGAATATTGAAATAACTGATAAAGAATTTTAAATATGAACTGTAAGGAAGCTCAATGAAATATACAAGAGAAAACAAACATAAAAACAAAGAAACTATAAAAACAATACATGTAATGAATGAATAATTCACTATAGAAATTATTTTTAAAAAATCAAGCAGAGCTCCAGGAAATGAAAAATTCATTCGAGGAAATACAAAACACAGCAAAAAGCCTTAAGAGTGGGCCAGATCAGGCAGAAGGAATAATCTCACAGCTAGAAGATGACACATTTAAATTAAACAAGTCAGTCAAAGAGAAAGAACAGAAATAAGAGGAATGAACAAAGCCTATAAGAAATATGGGATTATTTCAAGAGGCCTAACGTAAGACTCATAGCTAACCTTGAGAGTGAAGAACACAGAAGAGCTGGAAAACCTACTTGAGGAAATAGTTGAGGAAAATTTCCCAGGTCTTGCTAGAAATCTGGACACTCAGGTACTACAAACACAACAGACTCCTGGAAGATTCATCCATCACCAAGAGGCAATCACCATGACATATTTATTGTCATCACAATGGCCAAAGTTAACAAGAAAGAGACACTCCTGTGAGCCATAAGGTAAAAGTATCACATAACTTACAAAGGAAACCCAATCAGACTAACTGCAGACTTCTCAACTGAGACCTTACAAGCCAGAAGGGACTGGGGACCCATTTTCAGTCTTCTCAAACAGAATAATGCCTGGCCTAGAATTCTATATCCTGCAAAACTAAGTTTTTTATATGAGGGAGAAATAAAGACTTTCTCAGACAAGCAAATACTGAGGGAGTTTGTCAAGACCAGACCTGCCCTGAAGGAAGTACTCAGATCTGCATTATACAGTGATCAGCACAATAGACACCCACCAGTGTAACCATCCAAAACCTAAGTTTAGAGCCCAGGCACCACAATGGCTCAAAATCTAAAAGCAATAAAGTTCTACACAACAGGATGAACAGAAATCCACCCCGTTTATCAATTCTCTCAATAAATGTTAATGGTCTGAACTCCCCCTCTGGCTGAATGGATAAAAATAAATATAATCCAAGTATCTGCTGTCTCTATCTAACCAAAAAGGACTCATTCAAACTTGAGGTGAAGGGATAGAAAATAATACTCCCTGCAAATGGAAACCAAAAGAAAGCTGATGTAGCCATTCTCATATCAGATAACAGACTTCAAATCAACAAAAGACAAAGGCGGTCATTATGTAACAGTGAAGGGAACAATTCAACAAGATGACATAACAATCTTACATATCTATGCACCTAACACAGGTGTGCCCAAATTCTTAAAGCAAATCCTACTTGATCTAAAAACAATAAAACAGCAGCATTTTAATACCCAGGGACTTCAATACCTCACTGACAGAATGGGACAGATTCTCCAAACAGAAAACAAAGAAATAATGGACTTAAATAGGACTCTAAGACAAATGGGCCTCATAGACATCTACAGAACATTCCTCCCCCAAACTCTTAACAAAATAGGCAAAGATGGAACATACCTCAAAATTAAAAAGCCATATATGACAAACCCACATCCAACATTATACTTAATGAAAGAAAAATTGAAAGCATTCCCACTTAGAACTGGACCCAGACAAGGTTGCCCACTGTCACCACTTCCATTCAACATAGTGCTGAAGTCCTAAACAGAGCAACTGGGCAAGAGAAGAAAAATCAAGGGTATGCAAATGGGGAAAGAAGTAGTCAAACTATCACTCTTTGCTGACGATATGATCTTCTATCTAGAAATCCCCAAAGATTATGCCAAGAGACTCCTGGAATGGCTAAATAAATTCAGCAAAGTCTCAGGTTACAAAATCAATGTACACAAATTAGCAGCATTCCTATGCACCAACAAGTCAAGCTGAGAATTAAATCAAAGACTCAATACCTTCCACAATAGCAATAAAGAAAATAAAATACCTAGGAATATATTTAACCAAGAAGGTGAAAGACCTCTACAGGGAGCGCTATGAAACACTGAGGAAGGAAACTGCAGAGGGTGTAAACAAGTGGAAAAATATATCATGCTTACAGATCAGCAGAATCAACATTGTTAAAATGTCTGTACTATCCAGAGTGATTTACAGATTCAATGCAATCCCCATTAAAATATCAATGTCCTTTTTCACAGATCTAGAGAAAATAACTCTATGCTTCATATGGAACCAGAAAAGAGCCCAAATAGCCAAAGCAGCTTTAAGCAAAAAGAACAACAAATTGGGAGGCATAACTTTATAAGACTTCAAGCTATATTACAAGACTGTAGTAACCAAAACAGCCTGATAATGGCAAAAAAACAAAAACACAGACCAATGGATCAGAAAAGAGAACCCAGATATAAAACCATCACCATATTGTCATCAGACCTTGACAAATGGTGCTGGGAAAATTCAATAGTTACATGCGTGAGACTGAACAGGATCTGTACCTCTCACCACTCACAAAAATTAATTCATGATGGATAACAGACTTAAACTTAAAGGCATGAAACTATAAGAATTCTACAAGAAAATGTTGGAAAAACTCTTACAGACATTGGCCTAAGTGAAGAATTTATGAAGATGACCCCAAATGCTATCACAGCAACAACAAAAATAACTAAACAGGGGGCCTGATCAAATTAGAAAGCTTCTGCATGGCCAAGAAATCAAGGCGAATAGATAACCTACAGAATGGGAGGAAATATTTGCATGCTATACATCCGATAAAGAGCTGATAACCAGAATCTACAAAGAACTGAAGCAAATCAGCAAGGAAAAAAAAAAAATCAAACCATCCTATTAAAAAGTGGGCAAAGAACATGAACAGAAACTTTTCAAAAGAAGACAGACTAATGGTCAAACATGTGAAAAAATGCTCAATGTTTCTAATCATCAGGGAAATACAAATGAAAACCACGAGATATCACCTAACTCCAGTGAGAATGGCTTTTGTCAAAAAAAATTGCAAAACAACAGATGCTGGCTTGGATACAGAGAGATAGGAATACTTATATGCTGTTGGTGGGACCGGGAACTAGTACAACCTCTATGGAAGTAGTATGGAGATACCTCAAAGAACTAAAAGTAGATCTACCATTTGATCCACTACTGGGTATTTACCCAAAGGAAAAAAAGGACATTTTATGAAAAAGATATCTGCACCTGAACATTTACAGCAGCACAATTCACAATTGCAAAGATATGGAAACAACCCAAGTACCCATCAACACATGAGTGGATTAATAAAATGTGGTATATGTATACCATGGAGTACTACTCAGCTATAAAAAGAATGAACTAATACCTCTTGTATTAACCTGTATGGAACTGGAGACCATCCTCCCAAGTGAAGTACTGCAAGGATGGAAAAGAACAAATATCATATATATTTGCCATTAAATTGGAACTAATCGAAAACACGTGCACATAAGGAAATAAAACTCATCAGAAATCAAGCAGGTGGGGGCAATGAGTAAATTCACATTTAACGAGCACGATGCACACTATCTGGGTGATAGGCACACTTATAACTTTGACTCAAACTGTACAAAAGGAAATTATGTAACCAAAACATTTGTACCCCCATAATACTCTGAAATAAAATGAAATAGGGAAGGTTAAGAAAAGGGCTTTCCTAAATCACCAATAATCAGTAATCTGAAAAGGCTCTTCTCTTTTTCCTCAGAAATGTAAATGGGAAGGGGTGATCAAACTCCAAACAATATGCCTGTGAGAGCCTAAGGATACCTGTTGTTATTTAAATATGGAAGTAGAAATGAACCACCTTCAACTACTCTGAACCTCAAATTTCCTTAAGTGTTGGTCCAAGGACACACAACTATAGATTTTGCTTCTAAATAAATGAAAACAGGGACCACAGCCAATGAATTAAACTCTGGATGTAAATCCCATATTTTCAGTAAATCCACAGACCACCTGATCATGGCACACCTTCCTTGCTACCAGCAGTAATGATCTCTTCCCCATTTAGCTCAAAGACTTACTTCCCTAATCTAACATACATGTTTGCTAGCCTCGAGACATGAGCATTCTCAAAAATATGGGGGATCTTTGGACAACAAGAAAAAGAGTACCAAATGCTGACAATTTTTTTATAGTTATTGGGTTCAGCAATTTTTTTAAACAAGTTTTTTCATTTCTTTCATAAAACTTTATAAAACTTTGTTAATCCATAAAATAACTTCTACATATAGAAATATTCCCATTATCTTTTGATTGATTCCTTACATAATTCCATGATGGTTAAGAAAAACTCTACATAATTTCAATCATTTGAAATTTGTTGAGACTTGCTTTATAATTCTATACATAATCAATGTGAAATGTTCTACATGTGTTTGAAAAGAGTGGGTTGTGCAGAAACTATGTAATGTTCTATATATGTTCATGAGGTCAAATTTGTTAACTATGTTCTTTAAATCTTCTATGTCCTTCTAAATTTTCTATCTGCCAGATGTATCAGTTATTCCAAAAGGAATGTAAACTTTCCATTAGGATTTTGGATTTGGCTATTTTCCTTCTGTTTTTGTTTTATATAATTTGTATCTACATCTGGTGAACTGAACTTACTGTGTCGTGATCCTCTTCATCTCTAATTCCCTTTGCCTTAATGTCTACTTTATCAATGATGATATCAATATAGTTATACCAGCTTTCTTTTGATTAAAATGAGTCTGAAATTTTCCATTCTATTGCTTTCTGTATTCTTATGTTTTAGATGTGCTTATAAACCTAGCATCTCAGATTTTGTTTACAGAATCTAATAACTTTTGTCTTTTAATTGAATCATCTAGTCTATTTACATTAATTGTGATTACTGACACTTGCATTTATAACTATTGTGTTATTTTGTGCTTTGTTTTTCCTGCTTCGTTCATATTTTTTCTTCTTCAACCTAGGCAATGGTATTAAGGTCTATTTTTTTAATTTCTCCCTTTGTGTTCTCTTTAAGTCATGTCAGTAAATAGGTAAATAATCAATTTTTGCTTTTATTATTTATATATCTAAATATAACCTTTCTAGTTAAATTCTCATACTTTTAGCTGATGGCAAAACAAGAATAAAATCTTCATGAAATTTTGATATAACTACTATCTGGTTTTTAAGATTAATCTAATCTATAGAAATACAGGTTGACCATAAAAATGATAGCAACAGGCTCTCAGAACAACTGCTATTTCGACAGTAACCAATCTGTTTTCAAATATTTTATCCTAGTTTTATCCAATGAAAACTAAGGTATATTATCACAAAATAAGTATTTATGTATCAGATGTTATTGATCATTGTGGCAATCAGATGTCACTAATTATGTTTATACTATCATAATTCTCTTAACATCTAGCCCCAAATAAAAACCAGTTGAAATCAAATTCCTCAGAAATAAAAGAATGTCATTTCATTTTTAATGGGGAAGAAACAGATTATTAGTCATCTTACTAATTTTTTTCTTAAGTTTTACACAAACTATTATAACTGCATGATCAGTTGTGAGAGGTGAATAAACAGGTACGAAGTTTAGCATTAACAGTTAAGTTCAATACGTTTGGTGACTATAGAAGCAAAAGCTAGGACATCACTAGGAAAAGGTTACCTGGCCACTACCAAATGCCCCACAGACTAGGGATCTAGAATAAGATCCCTCAGTCTGTGGCCCGAAGACCTCATCATGGTCCTAGAGTTGATCAGACTCAGGAAAAATGCCTCAGGCCTAAGTTAAAGGCCATCAATTACATAAGATAAATAGATGTATTATCAGTATTATTGGTATTTTACAAGAAAATAAATAACTGCCATAAAGACTGAATATAGAACTCTTATGGTCAATGTAATCTGTCCTACTAGATAAACTACACTGGAGAACAATAGACAAGCACTGAGTAAATCTGGAATCACAACAAAGGGAGTTTATTTACTGGTTTTCAGAAATTCATGGTATCATGTTGTATCTGCTTCCACCTAGGACAGGAATTTGCCTGTCCTAGGACACCCTCTCCAACTGGTAATGCTTACATAGGCACTGACAAACTTTTTGTCAATTCTTGTTTTTCTGTGTTCAATGTTAAATGACCTTTTGCCTTTATGACATTCATCTTGTTATGCTTTTTTGATAGGCTGTGTTTCTCTCTTCCTTTGATCCATTATATACTGACTCAAAATGATTTATCCCTTCTAAGCCAAACTTACTGTTATTGGACTACCTTACCCATCTATCAACCAACAGTGTGAACTTTTGTTCTTGTACTACATAGAGAACTGGCATAAATGTGAGATGTATGAAGTCCCTAGTGAAACTTCATCCTCCACCTGCTACTTTAACAGCCCAACAATGCCCAGAGAGTTGTAGCGGCCACACTTTGTGACGTTCCCTCACTGGCTTCTCACTAGAGCCCCACAATGTTCATTTCAGCTTTGCCACTTTCTAGCTGGGTAACCTTAACACCTATCTTCTGAGCAGATGCCTCCTCTGGCTCCCTCAGCCTCACACTTAAGCCCGTATCCTAACACCTTCACCTCCTAGTGTCTGCAGGACCATCCCCTGTACTCCATGTGCACTGCCACCCTGATTGCATTCCTAAACTGCTGCAACTGTCCTGCGCCTCTTCTGCTCCACTCCCCTGAACCAACCTCCTCTCCAAAGCCACAATCTTTCTAAAATAAATATATGCCTCTGCTCAAAACATAAAAGTTCCCCCTCACCCTTCTGAGGATTCACTGAAAAATCAACTCACAAAAGGCAGATTAACTGGAGAAAAGGCATATAAATTTTCTTAGTCCTCTGCCTCCCACAGGGCTGGTTCCTCCTGGACACATGCCAGGGCAGCTCCTCCTTGGACACTTTTGTCAGTCATACTCAGGTCCCACAGTCAGAGTTTCATTCTAAAGTAACCCAGAGTTCCCTTCACCACCCTCCCTCCTATCCTACTTTTCCCAGTCTGAGGAGCTAGCCTTTTTCTCAGATGAGTCATTCGTGGAGTGACATTCTTGGACTCTAAGAATGACTTTCCCCTTAAGTGATAATGAACCATAGTCTATAAGGGTAAGACCCTGCTCTTATCACAAAACTAGCCCTCCACGAGTCACAGTTATGCATCTGTGTACAGCATTACTTTTATCATCATCATTATTGCAACCACAAAGCAGCTGAAGGCAAAGGACTGAGGGCGAAGGCAGCAAAAATAGGAGATGGGTAGCGACACAGAAGGGAAATGAAGAAAAATCACAAAACTAAAGTTCACTTCAAGATACTGCTGCCTAGGGGGTTTAAAAGAAGAAAGCAGCACAGGCCAGCCACATAAACTCTATGAAACATGTACAAAAACATGTGGCATGCATTCCAGGGGCAGGATGGAACATAGAAGCATAAGAAGGCACAGAGCATTAGAATATTTCATATTGTGAGTGACTTTACATCTTCACCTTAAAACTGGAACTTTCCACAGATAAACCTTGTCTAATAACAAAAACTATCCTCTATTCAGTGTTTACTACTATGTTTCTAGGCATGGTACTTGGTACTTTTTATCATTTATTTCATCTGACCAACTCAAAAAGTTCTAACAATGAGTATTTTTTTAAAATAACAGCTCACATTTATTGAGCATTTACCTTCATAACAGCTTTGAGTTAGGTACTAGTATTATTCCAGTTAACAGATGGAAAGGTTGAATCAGAGAGGTTAATTAAATTGCTTAAGATCGCACAGTTATCAAGCAGTGAAGCCAAGAACTGAGCCCAGGCAGTGTACCTGGGTTATGCACTAAAACCTAAGACAGCATAGCAAAGTGGTTATGCACTATGATGTAAACATCATTCCCACTTTAGACATGAGAAAAATGTATAAAAGTTAACATACCAAGGTCTTACAGAAGTGCAGGGCTGAGCTGGGATTTGAATCCACCTCATCTTTATTATAATATCCCTCTTTCACTTAAGCACTACACATATTTAAGTATTTATGAATCAGGATTCTTAGATTTAAGCTGAACCTCCATTTGTTTTCAGGGGCCCACTTTCCAAAAGAAAAAAATAATCTGTAGTGTGTTTGTAACTGGCTAGATACTAAACCACACTCTAATGCTTAAATTATTCCCCAGGAATTAATAAAGTACTTAAGAAACTTGTATTAACTCTTTCACACCACAAGGATACCACTCAGTGAACTGAATTCTTAATTTACTAAAATGGTGCCCAAGAGGTTCAGAAGCACATAACTTCCTCTAAGGGCATGGAGAGAAAAAACTTGTAAAGGCATTTAGGAATATAAACTAAATTCAGAACAACATTAAAATTCAAGCTACAGGGTAATACTGTTCTAGTGGATTAGCCTCTGGACCTACCTGAAGAATTTGGAAGAAACGAAACTAAAGGGAGGTTGGAAATATCTAGGTCTTCTGGATAGAAAAACACCTTGGACGGAGCATTCAGGCCCACTGGGTAGGGTACAGCTTTGACTACAGCAATCAGAGAGCAGGCGGATGAAGAGTTATTGTGCTCCTGCTTCACCAAGTACTTTTGGCAGAGTAAGAGCAGTGGCTTTAGGAAGTCCCCTGGTCTCCAACTGGCAGCCACCACCTTCCCATTATCTTCCAGCCTCTTCACCCGGGGGTTCTAACCTTCTCTATAAGCCTGTCAGCTGGGAATATTCCTCCTTCTCAATGTCTCATAGTGACAGCACATCAGTATTTACAGGTCTCCAGCAATCTAAATATCACTGTACATATTGTACACAAGACAATATCAACACTACTAATGCAAAATTAGGCTCTTTAATCTATAAAGATACTACTCCATATACTATAGAATACCAGATTAACATCAAGTGTTGTCAAAGTAGTACAAAGTTGCTCTAAGAATATAAAATCATTTCTGGTTTGTGCAATTGGAGAATTCTTGGAAGAACTGGCATCCAAGCAGGGTCTCTGAGGACAAGGACAACTTAGTAGGCTAACATCCCGATGGAGGGGACAAAAAAAGCAAGCAGAGGGAATGGCATTGGCAACAAACAGAAGCAAGAAGGTGCAGTCTTCTCAGCAAGAATTTAACTGTAGGAGTTTAGTGTATGACGTGAAACTCTTTCCAATTTCTGTAGAAGAGGAGGATAAAGAATTCTCTCAGCTTCATTTTTCACATGTGGTCTTACTGTCTTCTATTAATACTAATTCTCTTTTAGTATTTTTGCCATATCCAATTTCTTGTAGAGATATAACTAGCCATACTTGGTATGGCTCAATTGTTCTTTTCCAGTGTTCACTCATTCTTAAAATAGTCTCTTCCTTCAATAATACTGCTGTCCTTATGTGATGTGTGCTTTTAATTCTCCTCCTATTGAGAGACAAGAGTACTGTCCTAGACACTCAACTGCTCAGAGTCTACATTCTAACTGGTTGCAAGTCTAGTCATTTACCACCTCCCTAAGACTCATCTTCCAGAAATCCAGGCCTTTGACATCCCTAAAGACCTACAGAGAACTTGGGAATATTTTTTCTTCATTTAAAAGCACACAATCTAGAAGTACAAACTCCTCTCAACAGGAGGGGTTGGGGGGGGCATCTCCTTAGATTTTACATGCAGAAGTTTGGTTCCACCTTCAGAATAATGTCTTGCATACTTTTATATAAGCAAAAACCTTAAGCTCACTACTTAAGTGAGCTTCTCAAAGCAGCATTTTGTCCTCAAAGGCAACCTTGGCTCTATCAACAGAAAGTCAGGAAAACTTCTGCAAATTTTTTTAAAAAGTAACTTTTAAATTTCTAGTGATGGAGCCTTCAAAACCTAATTGGGCCGAATCATCACAACGTGAGTTCAAATCCTACCTCCACTACTTTATAGCTGTATGGTCCTGGACAAATTTGCTCAACATCTCCACGCCCTGACTTCCTCATTTGTATGTAATGAGGGCAAAAATGGCACCTACTCTCACACTTTTGCTATGAGGATTAAATGATGCATGTAAAGCGTGGCCTAGGTAAGTGCTTAACAAATGTTAGCTCTAATTATTACTACAAAGGTACCAGAAAGCATAGCACATTTGGAAAACTTCAATTTTAATATATCAATACCACAGAAATACGTCTGTGGTGCTGGCAGGAAGGAGAGACAATAAGGTGGGGCCTAGGAAGGCGGCAAGTCAGATGACCAGCCTTGCATAAAGACTCACTGGAGCTCCTCTAGCCCATATGACACCTCTCAGTAGAATGGAAAACTCCCCAATCAGCCCCAGACCTTGAGTAGCAGGACAGGCAGGCGGAACTCATTCTCCTCACTGGTACCCACATGTGAGGCTCAACCAGCTTTATCGAGAGCAGCAGTCTTGCATGCACAAGAGCTTGAATTTTATTCTGACGACGACAGGTACTCCACTGAAAGATTTTAAGCAGGAAAGCATAGGTCATTCAAAGTTGCAATTTAGAAAAATTAAGACTCTAAATCTTAATAATTAGACCCAAAAAGTTTATCTAGAAGTACAAATGCCAGAAGCATCGAACAATGGAATTGTTCTTAATGGAAAAATCAAACTCTAAAATATTTTAAAGAGGTTTATCCTGAACCAACATGAGTGACCCTGGCCCAAGGAAACAGTCTTGAGAGGTCCTAAGAAAGTGTGCCCAAGGTGGTTGGGTTACAGTTTGGTTTTATACACTTTAGGGAGACAGGAGTTGCAGACAAAATCATAAATTAATACGTGGGAGAACAGCCAGGTGCAGTGGCTCATGCCTATAATCCCTGCACTATGGGAGGCGGGGGTGGGAGGAGTACCTGAGGCCAGGAGTTCAAGATGAACCTATGCAATAGAGTGAGATACTGTATATACAAAAATAAACCTTTTCAATCAGCCAGGTGTGGTGGCATACACCTGTAATCCTAGCTACTTAGGAGGCTGAGGTTGCAATGAACTACAATCACATCACTGCACTTCAACCTGGGCAAGAAACCTTGTCTATTAAAAATAAATTTTAAAAAATTAAAAAATACATGGGATGTATGTCTATATTGGTTTGGCCTGAAAAGGTGGGAGCTTGTAAGTCTTTAGTTGGCAATGGGTTGAAATAATTAACTTTTGTCTAAAAACTTGCAGTTAGTAGAAAGGAATGCTAAAGATAAAGGGGGTTTGTTATCTGTCATATGATGCCATGCTAGAGTCAGCTTGTAAAGTAAGCCACAATATATTTGTGTCAAGACGACTTGTTTAGCAAGATTGATGGGCTGCAGGCATGACTTAATCCTTGCTTTCCATGGTCTTAGGTTTTGTTTATAATTTGATATCTTATTGTCAGTCCATTTTGTCTTAAGATCTCTATTTTAACATTAATGCTGTCCAGTCTGTCTGAACTGCCAAACGAAGAGGGTATGAGGCATGTCTGACCTCTCATCCAGTCACAGCCAGAAACTCAGCTTGTGTTTCTCTGGGGTTCCCTTGGCCAAGAGGGGGTCTGTTTAGTCAGTTGGGGAGCTTAGGATTTTTAGTTTAGATTCTAAAAATCATTTTATTATGCTTAAAAGAAAAAAAATTTGGATAACTATAATGAGTGATGGCAGTGTAATTCCAACAGACTGAGAACATTTGACCACTGATGCCACAGCAGCCCGATTCGTGTAATCTAGGCAGGGTGATGTGCATCCTAAGGAGATTTAAAATACTAGAAGCTATTTAACATGAAATATATCTCAAATTTCATGGTACAAGGTTATTTGCTACAGAGAAGGAAATATTCCAGAGAAACAATGAAACAGGAAAGTGGAAAAAAAAGCACAGGGAAAATAGATAATGTTGAAGGATCTTCAAAGAGCTGTGGCATCCTCCTGGAATTTGTGTTTCTATAAACATGTTACAGGTCCTGATAAGTGAGGTTACCATACTCCTATCTTCAAATCAAAAAATTTTCTGGAGAAATGAAAACCCATGTTATTGAATGGTGTTTGCCATTTAAATAAAATTGCATTGCAAATCATGCTTCTTATTGTAAAACTGTATGAGTAAAACATACTTAATGTGTTTGTATCGCTGAGTATTTAAGATTTTATGTACTTTTGTCAGGAAAATATCTCAAAAAATGACAGCTACTTCATTCAGTTGTTTACATGATACATTTATATTAAATAAAAAGGTTAGTGGGTCTCTTTTTAATCTCATTTGTTTCTTAACATGCATAATGCCCTAGTATCTTTTTTCAAACAATGTGTTCTTTTGAAGATAGATATTTAAGCTGTGGAAATGTTGTTAATCTGGAACAAGTTTCCTAGAGAAATAAGGATATAGATATCAATGTAAGCATTTTTACTATAGAATCAATAAATCTGAGAAAATCCTCCAAATCTAAAATGCACTTCCTAATGACATTCTTTCCATGTGCTACAGTACAGTAGTGATCAAATTATTAATACGTTCTGTGGAGCCACAAGGTTCTGCAGCACCATTTCAAGGCTTCTATATAAACATTTCTTGCAATATATTTAAGATCTATAATAAAGCACAATGGTCATAATTAGATAGATACAACTCCAAATTTTTACATACGGAAGTCCTCCAAAACACTACCCTGTGTAGTCAGATTAACTTGTGCTTGTGCAGACCTTAAAATAAAGCATCTCTTGTTATTACTGTACAAGTGTATGACTTGCAGTATTCACGTCATAACTACAAAGGCTTACCACTCATCACTTTCTGAATTTAGGACTGTTGAAGTTTTACGTTCACTCACAGAACTTACCACCAAACACAATTCTGTGACACATGTGCCAAGTTAATTATACACCAGACAGGGCCTAGGCACATCTGACTGAAATGTGCTTTCAGCATACCCCATTATATTTAGTCCTGCAACAACAAATCAGAACACAATATCCATGTATTCTGAGATCATAACATAGTTTTGATGTTTGCTGCAAATTTGGGGGTCTTTTCTATTTATTAATATAAGAGTAGTTGTTATATTTTTATTCAGCTCAGAAATAAACTTTCTATAATTCCTCTTTTAAGCTTCTATATCAATGCAAGCAAAGCACATCTTGAAATTGTAAGAGAAACTGGTTTTAAAAGCTAATAACTGCTAGTAACTACTTAAATCAATCAAAATTTTCTCATACAAATGAAATATAGGAAAAATTGGATGCTCAGCTGGCTATAGAGCTTCGGTTTGCAAGATAAAAGTAGTTCTGGAGATTGGTTGCACAATAATGTGAATGTACTTAACACTACTGCACTGTACACTTACAAATTGTAAAGATGGAAAATTAAGATCTGTATTTTACCACAATTTTAAAAACATTTTTAAAATTGGGTATAGACCAAGTCTATAAATGCAATTCACTTCATAAATAAAATCATGAACAAAGACCATATGATTCTGTCAATAGATGCAGAAAAAGCATTTGACAAAGTCCAACACACCTTTATGATAAAAACCCTTAACAAAATAGGCATAGACGGCTCATTCCTTAAAATTATCAATTCCATATACGACAAACCCACTGCTAATATCATTCTAAATGGGGAAAAATTGAAATCATTCCCTCTTCGAACTGGAACTAGACAAGGATGTCCACTATCTCCTCTTCTATTCAACATTGTGCTCAAAGTCCTAGCTATAGCAATCAGGCAAGAGAGGGGTATTAAGGGTATCCAAATGGGGGCTGATGAGATCAAACTCTCCCTCTTTGCCGATGATATGATATTATACCTAGAAAACCTCATGGTCTCATCCAAGAGACTCCTAGACTTAATAAATGAATTTGGTAAAGTTTCAGGCTATAAAATCAATATACACAAATCAGAAGCATTCATATATGCCAAGAACCATCAAGCAGAAACTCAAATCAAAAATGCAATACC
>CAUYPO010071068.1:0-17959 GCA_963574435.1 Cheirogaleus major
TTTGTGTAGAGATAAAAATTTCTGTTGGAGTTGATTTCTAATTTTATTCTACTGTGGTCTGAGAAGTTGCATGGTATAATTTTATTTTATTTTTTAATTTGTTGAGACATGTTTTTTGGCCTAGGTTATGATCAATGTTAAAAAATGTCCCTTGAGCCAATGAGAAAAACATATATTCATTGGTTTTCGGGGAAAATGTTCTGTTCATGTCTGTTACATCCATTCGTTCTATAATTCTGTTTAAGTCCATTGTTTCTTTGATTATTTTCTGTTTGGAGGATCTATTCTATTCTGTCTGAGGAGTGTTGAAGTCCCCCGGTATTATGGTACTGCTATTTATCATTTTGTTTAGATCAAGTAGGATTTGGTTTATGAATCTGGGTGCACCTGAGTTAGGTGCATAAATATTTAGAATCCTTATGTCTTCCTGTTGAATTGTACCATTCACCATTATATAGTGACACTTTTTTCTTTCATTAATTTTGTTGATTTGAAGAGTAAGTTATCTGAAATCAGAACTGCTATGCCAGCTTTTTTTGGCTTCTGTTTGCTTGAAATATTGTTTTCCATCTGTTCACCTTGAGTCTGAATGCATCCTTGTGGGTTAGGTGTGTTTCCTGAAGATAACAGTTTGGCTTGTGTATATTTATTCATTCAGTCTCTTTACTGGGCTGTTCAAGCCATTCACATTTATTGAAAGAATTGATAAGTGGGGCAGATTTCTGTTGATTCTGTCAAGTTGAACTTTGCTGCTTTGTTTTCTCTTTTGAGCCATTGTGGTATCTGGCCTTTGCCCTTTAGATTTTAGATGATTTTACACTGGTGAGTGTTTATTTTGCTGATCCATTTGTAGCACTGTTCTGAGTACTTTCTGGAGGTCAGTTCTTGTTTTGATGTATTCCCTCATTCTTTGAGAAGGTCTTTATTTCTCCTTCATATAAGAAACTTAGTTTTTCAGGACACAAGATTCTAGACTGGGCATTATTCTGTTTGAGAAGAGTGAACATGAGGCCCCAGTGTCTTCTGGCTTATAAGGTCTCAGTAGAGATGTCTGCATTTAGTCTGATGGGTTTTCTTTTGTAGATTACCTGCTTATTTTGCCTTACAGCTTATAAGAGGGCCTATTTCATGTTTCTTTTAGTCAGTCTGAAGACTGGGTCAGGGTGTCTTCTTGTTTGCAATGAATCTCTTAGCAATCTGTTGTGCTTCTTGTACTTAGACATCTAGATTTCCAGCAAGACCTGGAACATTTTCCTCCATTATAGCCTTGAATAGTTTGTCCAACCCTTGTGTATTTTCTTCTTCACCCTCAGGGATGCCTATGACTCTAATGTTAGGCTTCTTCACATAGTCCAACATTTCTTGTAAGCTTTTCTATTTTCTCTTATTTCTCTCCTCTATCTCTGCTACTGACTTGATTGTTTAAAAGGTGTTATCTTCAAACCATGAGATTCTTTCTTCTGTTTGGTCTACTCTATTCTTGAGGCTTTTCACTGTGTTTTGTAATTCCTTGAATAAGTTATTCATTTTAGAAGTTCTGTTTGATTTTTCTTTAATATCTCAATTTCTTTAGTAAATTTTTCTTCCAAGTTCTGGATTTTGTGTGTGTGTGTGTGTGTGTGTGTGTGTGTGTGTGTGTGTATGGTTTCTTTGTGTTGGGTATCCATTTTCTGTTGCATATAATTGAGTTTTTTTTACAATCTATGTTCGAAATTCTTCTGTCATTTTAGTGTTCTGAATTTGGTTGATATCCATTGCTAGAGAGGTGGTGTTCCCCTCTGTGGGTGTCCTTTCAGTTTGATTCTTCATACTTTCATAGTTTTTTCACTGATTCCTTCACATCTGGAGAATCTGTTACTTCTTACCTTGGATTTTCATTTAGATAATGACATGCCCAGTTTGATCTCTAAGCCAGTAGGTGGTGTTTGTTGGTCAGATTCAACCACACCCTGTATGATGAGTCAGGAGATATGGTGAAAGGGTATGCAAATTGACCTCCCTGTCAGTAGGTGGTGTTTTCTGGGAGGAGCAAGCTGCAGTGTTGTTTTTGGGTCCTGAAACCAATTCTCCTTCCTCTGGAGAGGCACTGTAGTGCTTCAGGTGGTGGGTGGGGCCCTGTAATTTCCAGGTTTGTTCTTAGTCTACACCCCAGCCAAGGTAGGTAGGGGAGTAAGGCTGGGTGGGGCTAGGTTGGGTGAGCCTACTCTCAAGCTCCACAAATGCTGGTAGCAGAGGACAAAGTTGCTAGGGAGGGGCTGAAATGGCCCCACTTAGCCATAAAGTCTACATGTAAAGGTGGGGCTGTCTGAGACCTGCAGTCTGGAGCAGTCTTGGCCCCTTTCCACCCTCCCCTATTCTGTGGTTTCTCCTGGGCCTCAGCTAACAGGTAGTACCTCAAGCCAGTGGAGCTCTCCTGACTGTGATGCAAGCCGGGAGGTTCCCTGCCCAGCATCACAGCCTGAGGTGGGAGCATGGCCCTCTGACTGGGGGAGGGTTGCCCTTGAGCACACTGCATCCAGGACCCACTCTGATCTGCCCCTGAAGGGACATACACCTCAGTAGACTAGTTCACAAATATCCCTTCTGTGCCCCCAAGCAATGCAATCGAGACCTGGGTATACATGATCTGGCCTGAAGGCCTGTTCCCTATTCCCCAGATATCAATCCCTGACCCTGCAAGGGGAAGAGTGCTGATCTCAAGTCACCTATGCGGTGCCCAAGCTTGATCAATGTCTTTCTTTCTCTGGGTTTGACCCACACTGCTGAAGTCACCAGGCAAGCAGCACCTAGGAGTGCCAGTGGGGAGGGAGCTCACAGTCTGAATACCCCTCAGTTCACTATATGAACCCAAAAGGAGAGTCCCATTTCTTTTGGATGCCTCCAGGAGGTGGGTAAAGTGTCTCTCTTAGTACCCAGGGGTAGGGGAGGGGAGGGGAGAATGAAGCAATATGGCGCCAGTAGGCAAGAGGCTCACTGCTCACTGGCAGCAGCCATCCCCAGGGTAGTGTCAGTAGGTCTCTCCAGCAGCTCAGGAGCCCACCTGCAGTCTGAGATGCAAGGGAAGGGAAATTTAATCATTCCACCTGCCCTGTGGCTGGTCTCCAACTTCTCAGGGTTTAGACACTGCCAATGACTTTCTCCTTCCAGTTCTGCTGTGCAACCTCTTCCCATGGAGTCTCCTGTAGGTTCAGGCACCCTTCCTCTGACCCTCATCTGATCTATGTTTGTCTGCCTGTTCGTTTTTTTCACTTTCATCTAAAATCTTTCCTTCTCGCAGAGACACTCTGGCTGGAGGATTTTCTCGTCTGCCATCTTGCCTCTCCTCACCTACCTTGTATAGATTAGATATTACACCATGTTTCTGTTCTGTTTTGCTTAAAGCATATTTCTCATAAATAGTACATAGCTGGGTTTGTTTATATTTTAATTCAACTTAGAAATATTTAATTTTTAAAACAAATAGCACAGAAAATAGTAAACACTCTACCTAACACTCTAGTCAGAAAAACTCAGGTTGAAATCTGCATTCTATTGCATACTCATTGTCTTGTTTTTTTTTTTTTTAAAAAAAAAATGCATGCACACTATTTACACTCAGGTTAAGCCTGAAATGTTATCCCCTTAGCTTGATTCACAGATGAGTGTATGGAATTCAGCCTGAAATGCAGGAAATGCATCTGAGTCGAAAAGGCAGATTTTGTAAGTGTTCCTCAGGATAACATGAAAAATGCCCCATGATGTAACTGATGTGAATTCATTCCTTGTTCCTACTAAGTAAGGAATTATGTTCCCACTGTAGCAAGTTGGATGAAAGGGAAATAATACAACAAAGAAACTGGGGGAAAAAAGAGCTCCATGGATGAGCTAAAGTACAAATAATTTCAAGTGCTTGAACAATTTGTGCTTCCTTAACTGGTCAAATTCCATTCAAAATTTCCATTAACTGGATCGTTTAATTCAATTAAAATGATTTAAGCATATTTCAGTTTGCATCATGACTGTCATTTCTTATAACATTAAATATCTGACTCTAAAACAAAAAAGAATCTAAAATAGTTAATAATTGGATAAATATGGAACTGGCTGAAATGGAACATCCAAAAGCTCTGGACTTCTTCAATATAAACCACTATTAAGAGTAATGGATACAGAAAAAATATTTTAAATATATCATTTAGGCTTCTATAAACAATTTATATTTAAATATTTTTTACCATTGGGTGCTGTGAATTTACTTTAAATATGTTTAAAGCATTTGATAAAATGCTTTAAAGTTATCTTAGTAAGTTTTGTTAACCCATTTAAAAAGAAAAGGGAAAGCTTGCACACTGGGAAAAATGCAGCATAGAATTTATAATTCAGTTCTGTTTTGAACTGGGAGAGGTGCTGTAGTGGGTTACACAGGTAAGCCCTAAATTCAGGGACATGTGTCCTTATAAGAATAGCACACACAGAACAGAGAGACCCAGAGGAGAGGAGAAGGCAGTGTGAAGAGAGAGGCAGAGACTGGGGGATGTGACCACAAGCCAAAGGAACCTGGAGTACCAGGCAGCCTCCTCAAGCTAGAAGAGCCAAGGAATGGTTTCCTGCACCTCCAGAGGGCAGGTGGCCCTATCGGCAGCTGGAGTTCAGTCTTCTGGCTTCCACCAGGGAGAGAGAATAAATTTCTGTTGTTTAAACCACCCAGTTTGTGGCAATTTGTTATGGCAGCCTCTGAAACTAATGCAGGTGCTGTATTAAGAAACCCAGTTTTGACCAGGAAGTGACAAAGACTCTCTGTGACCTAACACCAGTCAGGAGCCTCTTACCCCCCTGGGCTACCACCCCCAGTGTCTGTCCTTATCAGATCTGCAGTGCCCACTTTTAGAAGAATCCTAATAAGTCAGTTTAGAAAGAACACACACCTTTGCTACCTGGTCACCCTGAGTATCTGATCTGTTCCTCATCCCCTCCCTGTCCCCAGGTCGTGTCTGCTCACCCTGGCCTGCCTTCAACAAGAATCCTGTTAGGTTGGTTGGGCCAGAATCCCTCTTCCTCTCAAAGTTTCCTCTTAGCCATTTTTCACCACAAACCCCTACTCTGTTCCTTGTCTATAAATCTCCACTTGTCCTTGTTGTATTTGAATTGATCCTTATACTCGCATTATAAAGTCTTTCCGTCATCAGAATATCTGTTCATTAATAGAAGGTAATGGAATTTTACAGCATAAATGAGAGCGATGATGATGACAATGATGAAGATGAACATTTCTTTGAAGCTAGATGTGTGCTGAACGCTGTTCTTGATCCTTTTCATATTTTGACTAGTTTTTCTTAACTGCAGCCTTTTTGGTACAGGTGCTTTTGCCTTCCATCCCCAGATAGCAAAACAAAGAAAAAGAGAAGTTAGGTAGCTATCTGGGGTTGTTCAGCCAAACCAAATTGTATTAAATAAAGTTATGGTCTTATGGTCCAAGGAAAGCAGCATATCGAAGATACTATTTAAAATTATCTTTATAACACCAGTAATAACTCTTTGAATGTGATGATAATGTTGTTAAAATTTGTTTTATTACTGTTAGAAATGCAAAAATACTCTACCTAATAAAAAGTCAAATAAGCAACATACAATATCTATATAAAAAGTTAGCAACTCTATTTTAAATTGTGTACTCTAAATATTTCTTCTTATAGGCATCTCTAATAATCAGACTGGCATTATTTTCTTACAAAATGTTAAAAAATGGTGTTTAGAGACAGGGTGCAGAAATCATTGCCTACTTGAACTAAATGTCCTTCAGAGAGAAAAGTAAAAGAGTTTTAGACTTACAACCATCATTTGTAAAAAATAGAGAAAAATGTTATCTAAATTTTTGTACTGACCTATGTGATTAATGTGTACAACAAAAGCAAGTAAAAGAATTATTTTTCCATGTATTGACTGGTCTTTAAAAACAGGTTAACAATTGCAGCAAATGTGTATGAGGAATTTTTAAGTTTTATCATCCTTAAGGTGATCTATATTTCCCAGACACATTCATATTATATTGTGTTGATACAATGTAATTCAAATTCTAAAGAACTGCCTTTTCTACTTTAGGGATAATGTGAGTGCAGGTTAAGCTGGAATTCTCACACTCAGACCAGGGCAATCAGGCTCTGCACTTTGGCTTTTTCCAAGTCTCAAGTCTTAAAGGAATTGGTTTAGCTCAATTTGTAATCTTGACTTATTGCTTCTGAAGCAGGAATCCTTGAGGGAGGTTCATCTAGATTCCCACCCCTCTGTGAATAATGATGAGGGTGAAAAGTATAAAATAAAAAAAGAATCTATTATAAAAGTTAGTAAATTGAGTATTAAGAGCTCTAGCACAGGAAAACTTGGAGTAGTGCATATAGCAGGAATGGGCTGAAGAGGGACAGATGGCTCAGAGGATAGCATGTCCCAGGGTCCTGTACTTAAAGTCAAGAGCTAGATAAGAAAGGGGCAGTGCATTCCTGGAAGTTTGAGAAACTGAAGCTGTACCCAAAAGTGGGCAGGGTAGGAGCTGGTCTCATTACAAAGTTTGTGCAACAGCCGCCCCCTGGCGGTTGACTGAGCCCTGCATGCAAAGCAGATGTGTCTGCAAAGTGAGGCCAGAGGGTGCTGACTCCCCGCCTGCAGAGGCCAAGGCCGGCAAGAAGGTGAGTGGTGGGTGTGTGTGAGCCTCCGGTTCTTCCTGTACCTCTTGCAGGACATAAACACTAGCTGGACATGCAAAACAAGAACAAGTACTACTATAGGCCCCAGACAAAGAGTTCATCTAAGGATTAAATTTTGGGATCGCTTAGAGAGAAGTCCCCTAGTAATCAACTCCAAAGTAGTCAAAAACACATAACAAATCAAATGACTCAGTGACCGTAGCCAGGCACTTATGGAAAGCCTGCTCGGTTCATGTGTGGCAACATCACGTCCCAATCACAGTGATGCTATTAGAAATTTCAACCAGAGAAACCCTCAAAAATGGCCTTTTGTGATTTATGTCTGTGTTTACTGTACATGCCCCACAGAATGCACACCTAAACATGCAGTCTTTTTATTAGTGCTTATGTTTGAACCCCTGATTGAAACTTTTAAGCAATAACTTACAACTATAATCTCTGATTTATTAAAAATTTAAATCTTGGAGAGTGGCTCCCCAAATTGTCAACATATCACTTATATTAGTGGTTATCTTTAAATAGCATAAAAATAAATATGTGACTGAAATAGCCTATATTTGTGTGCGTGTACATGTATATACTTTGGAAAATATGGCAAAAATATGGTCCCTCAAAAAATATTGCATGTCAAGCTTTTAATGCAAGTTCTTAAATATTTAATGATTTTTGATATTATATTACTGACCTCCTTAAATGACTTGTGAGAAAATAGTCATATTTTAAATTGTTATTTTCTAAAAGACTAAATTAGTTTATTTATCTTTGTAAATTTTAAAATATAAATTTCATTCTTTCTGATGTATTTTGATTAATAAAAAAACATTTCCCCATTTATATGTGTAATTTTTCCCATATCATCATTATAGAGAGTTTATTTCCAATATATTTAAGAAAGTAAAAACTCTTTACCTATGTAAGAATCAATATTTTAGTTCAATTTTCCAACTGCAAAAATAGATTTAAAAAACAATTGATTAAATACAATTCATTACAAATATATTCTCTGAGTATCTAGAGAGAACAATCTATGTGCTATATAAATGAAAAGAATAGGCATTTAGAATGATGAATATATTAGTTCACTATCTAATACATAAATTCATTAAATGTTGGCATTTGCAAATGAGAAATTTAGGTAGCTACTATTTCATTTGTGTTTTAATAATTTGGAAAATATAAACACATTTATATTTTCTCATCAAAATATAAGACACTTTATATTTTAAATCTATTTATATCATTTTCATTAGTTAATGAGCATATAAAACAAATTATAAAAAATTAATTCCAGAGTATAAGCACCATGTATAACTTTTAAATGTGCAAATTTTCTGTGCAGCATATTCTGCTCAGGGTTTTTGGGCTATGGAGAGTAATTTCCATCTACAACTACAGGTGTGAGAGAATGAGAAACTTCATCGGAAACTCCAATGACAAACCCTTACTACGACACTCCTGGAACCATTGCATTATTATTTATGATATTACCTTTGAGTCTTTATTTATTGATTTTTATTTTTAAACTTTTTGTTTGGAGTAATATTAGATTTACTGAAGAGTTGCCAGTGAGGCACAGAGGGTTTTTGCATAACCATTACTCAGCTTCCCCTAAATGTTAACACAGGACGTAACTGTGGTATATTTATAAAAACTAAGCAATTAACATTGGTACAATATTATTAACTGGACTATGGACTTTACTCAGATTTCACCAAGTTTCTCACTGATGACTTGTATTTCTGTTCCAGGATCCGATTCAAGACAACATATTGCCTTTAGTTGCTGTATCTCCATAGTCTCCTCTCAATTTTGTGATGGTTCCTCAGTCCTTTCTTGTTTTTCATGACCTTGAAACTTTTGAAAGGTAATGGTCAGATATTTTGTAGAATGTCTCCCATCTTGGATTTGCTTCATGTTTTCTCATGACTAGGCTGGGGCTATGGTTTTGGGTAAGAATACCACAGAGATGATGATTTTCTAATATTTCCATCATTCTTTTCATGATTATTGTTTGATATTCTATAAGAAAGATGTGCCTCTTCCCCTCATTTACACTTTATGCCAGTATTTATTTATATCCACGTAGGTTCACAGATACGTCTTATATTCTTTTTGTTAAAATCCACTAGTCTTACTATTTATTTTGTAGCTCAAATTTTTCCAGCTTCTGCCATTAGGAAATTAGCACCTGTTTCAGCTCAGCTCCTCTATCCTTTTGAATCTCTCCTTCTCACTTGTTCTCTCAAGCTGTCCTTTAGGCGCTTCCTTTCGAGCCTTTGGCTCTGGTCTCATTCTGCACTTTCTCTGTCCCTGCACTGGAATCAGTCATTTCTCCAAGGAATTGACAAATTTGACTGCGTAAGAATTGCAGTGAGAGCTCTTGTATAGATCCGTTAGAGGCTGTGAACGAAACAGACCTCCAGGTCCACAGAACAGTAAGCAAAGCTAAAGCAGGCGGCGGCGCCTCTGGAGCATGTGATGGCGAAGTCCATGGGGAAAATGAGAAGCAACCTACTTCCTTTTCTTTCTCTTTTCCTTCCCCTCCCCCTCCTCCTCTTCATCTTTCTTCTTAATGATTGATTTCTACTTTAAATCCACTGTCGTCAGATGTCATATGCTATGTGATTTCAATCTTGCGCATTTGCTGAGGCTTGCTTTATTATCCAACCTATGGTCAGTTGTGCATTTGAAAAGAATGTGTATTCTACAGTTTAGGGCATAGTATTCTTTATATATCAACTAATCTGGTCTTTCAATCATGCTATGTAAGTCCTTCAGTGCTCCTGAAATTGTTATTGGATTAGACTGTTTGATATGGAGAGAAATGTGAAAATCTCTCTGTATGATTAGGGAATTTTTAAAATCTTTCCTTTGAACTATGTAGATTATTTCTTTCTATACTATGAAGCTTGTTATCAAGAGCACACAAAACCTAGAATTGTTATCTCTTTCTAGTGATTTGAACCTTTATTATTATGATGATGTACATCTTTATCTTTAATAATGCTTTATAACTTAGCATTTATTTTGTTTGATATTCATACAGTATATTAGTGTAGTACCTCCAGCATTTTTTTTGTTTGTGTTTTTCTGATATATCTATCTCCATTCTTTTACTTGTATCATCTCTATATCAATCTCCATACGATCATCTCCATACAATTTTACGTATTTTTTAAGCAGCATATAGCTTTTTATCATCTGACAATCTTATTTTTTATATTTAATGTGAGAGTCATATTTTTGTGTTTAATATATCCTCTTTGCATTTGATTTTCTTTTACTTCTTCCACTTATTCTATGTCTATTTCCTGTTGTTTATCACCATCTTTTGAGTTGACAGAGTACTGTTTGTAATTCTAACATTCATCTTCTATGATATTGCTAATAACAGGCTTTTCAAATATTCTTATACCTGTTACTCTGGAAATTGCAATATGAACCCTTGACTTACCAAATACTAACATGAGTTATTTCTTTCACCTATTCCCAGAAAATTCATGGACTTTTCTATATTTATACACTTGTGACATATATGCTATTATTGCGGTTTTCCACTTTAGTTTCTTTTTATTCTGTCCAAGCATCTCTGACCTTCCATGTGGGGATTTCACACACTGTTTTCAGACCTACATTGTTTCTGCTAAGCAGTCAGGTGTCACTCCAGTGTCTGGTCTTTTAAAGGTAATTAGTACTTTGTGAAGTTATATATATTTTTTTCTATTTTTTGCCCTGTCCCACCACTTTTACTTCTATGTGACAAAATGTGGTTTTGTTTTTATTTACCAGTCTGGGGTTCATAGTGACCTTGTGCCTGTGAACCGTGCACACTCTCTCCTCTTCCTCGGGAACATGAACTATAAGTCCCGTAGACTCCCTCGCTGGAACTTTGTTGTTCAGATGCTCGTTTCTGTATGCTCCATGTTTTTGCCTCCCTTTGATCCATTCTGAATACTTTTTTCAAACTTACCTCCCATTTTTCTACTTCTCTTTTTCGTTGTTTGTATTCTGTTGATAAACTCCTCCATGGACTTCTTAATTCAGTTATTCTATTTTTCAGTTTTCTAATTTCCATTTAGTTGTTGTTCCTTATATTTTTTATTTCTCTGCCTAAGTTCTCAATCGTATCTTCAATTTCCTCAGTGTATTAAGCATAGTTATTCCAGGCTTGTCTGATAATGCTTCTATCTGGAGCCCTGTGTTTTCCTACTTTCTGTTGTTATTCTTGTTGGAATATCAGACTGTCTTGTCTCCTCCAATTTCTAGTTATGCATCATTTTTGCTGGTCAATTATTATTAAAATTTTGTAAATCATTTGAAACCTTGGATAATGCTATTTTCCTTCAGAGAGAATCTAACTTTCCTTTTGAAAGTAGATCAGGAGCTCAGGCAAACTGAGATCAATTTAATTCGATCAAGAATTTAGATTTTTACTTTGTTACCTCAATTTTTCTTTTGTGATAAAAGACATAGAACATAAAATTTATCATGCTAACCATTCTCAGTGCACATTCATGATGTTGTGCGGGCGTCAACACCACCCATCTCCAGAACTCTTTTCATCTTGTAAAGCTGAAACCCCGTGCCCAACAACAAGCTCCCCATTCTTCTACCTCATCCCCACCCCAACCCAGACAACTGCCAGTCTATTATACTTTCTGGTTCAGGAAGTTTGGTTACTTTAGACACCTCATATAAGTGGAATCATATGATATTTGTCTTTTTGTGACTAGCTTATTTCACATAGCATAGTCCCCATAAGGTTCTTGCATGTTGTAGTATATATAAGAATTTCCCTGAGACTTTTCAAAAACATCTTCTTTGTAAGAGTTGGTTTTGGCTTATCCCAAAGCCCTGGACGTGGGAAGGAGTAACAGAGCTCCCTGCAAAGGCCATGAACCCCAGGGCCCGCCGTATTATGCTTGTGAGTCTGTCAAAAGTTCTGATGGGCTTTTCAGCTTCTCAGCACTCTCTTCTGAAATTAGCACGTGCACCAAGGAAATGCCCACATAACAACCACATCTATCTTCCAACAAATTATCTTTTTTCCTATTTTGCATAGATTTTCTAAACTCATTTGAAATTTCATTTCCAATCTCATTTGAAAGATTGGACCACTTAGGTTATTGTTGGAATAAATCAATTAATGCATTATACATAACATGAAATAAAGCAATTTGTTAGCCTTTTCCTTCAAGTTGGCATCTTAAATCCACTGTATCAACTTATTCACAGACACTTATGTGCAAACTGTAATATGTTCATTATTTAGTGCAATGGATTGATCTGAATTAGTTTGTTTTTTTCCCCTCTGGTATTCCTAGACAATAAAGCATTAGAGATGTTATTAGAGTATTTTAATATCCTGTATAATGGCAGACCCTAGAAATGAACTAATATGCTTCCATCTTGAAAGAAATGTGATATAATTTGAATGTTTGTCCCACCAAATCTCAGGTTGAAATCTGATCCCCAGTGTTGGAAGTGGGGCCTGGCGGGTGGTGTGTGGGTCACGGGGGTGGACTCCTCATGAATGACTTGCTTCTGTCCTCATGGTAACGAGTGGGCTCTCATTTTATTACTTCCCATGAAGTCTTGCTTAAAAGAGCCTGGCACCTCCCACATCTCTCTGTTGCTTCCTCTCTTGCCATGTGGTCTCTGCACACGTCAGCTCCCCTTCTCCTTCTGCTAGGAGTAGAAGCGGCCTGAGGCCCTCCCCAGATGCTGCTGCCAGCACCATGCTTCTTGTATGGCCCTCAGAGCTGTGAGCCAAATAAGCCTCTTTCCTGTATAAGTTACCCATCCTCAGGTGTTCCTTCATGGCAACACTAAGTGGACTAAGACAGAGTGCTACTCACTGCTGTATCCTCCCATTTCTGTTTATCTTCTAAGTGCTCAGATTTGGGAGAGACTGCTGTGATCACTCCCCCTGCTGCTGGTTACAAAGATGTCAGCACAGATCATTGATTGACCAGTTTTTGTAAAGTGAGTTACTCTAGTCTCTGCTTTCTTGTTAGTAGCTACAGCCACAGTGTGATAGGCTATTTGTCACACTGCTTTTCCAAATCATAGGCTGACCTAGAGTTAGACCAAGAGTTAGATTTCTAACTACTTTGGCATAATTCTATTTTGCTTTTAACTTCCAAAGTATAAGACCAGGGTCTTTAGTTTAAGTAAGAGGTTCAAGGTGTCTTTCAACATTCTTCCTTAAGTATTTCTATTGCTTACCTTGCTTGTGAATATTACATTTCAGAATATTCCAGGCCTCTAAAAGGAGGTAGCATTCACTGTCCTGAAACAAACATTTCCTCTCAATCTATTTCAAGTTTTAAGTATCATAGTTACTAAATGTCTCTAATACAGGTTTCTCTTTCTTGAATATATAAATATGGAAATGGAATCGAATGAGTTGAAATTGGCAATTTTATATCTAAAATTTATGCTGCAGCATGATCTAAATGAAAAGATCAGAATTTATTTATGCTAGTTTTCCTTAATACTTAATTTGGTAAGACATTCAGACTTTTCTTTCATTCCATTCAAGTAAAATAATAACCAACCAAGCTTTAAGATTATTTATTAAACATATCTAAACTATGACAAAGCAAAATAACTTTCGGTAGCATAGTAGCAGAGCTTTTAAATAGGAATATGAAAAAAATAAGAATGAAAGTATATTATGTGCCATTATTTATAAACTCAAAGCGGTCACTTGTTTCTATTTTCAGATAATGATAAATAAAACTAGGTACTCTGTATAGACAATAGACTCTTCAGTGTAAAATATATATTTCAAAATATATAAAAATTGAGGTACTCATGAGATAATTTCCTTTCTTTTCTAAAGCAACTATTACTTATGTGTTATTTCTTTCTCAGAAATATATTTTGAACCTTGCTCTTCTGTCAAGCTGCATGGGCCTCACCTGGGTCTGGGCACAGTCATTCCTCACCTAATTACTGCAGTAGACTCCTAAATCCTCTCCCTGGTTCTTCACTTGTCTTTCTCATTCAGTAAGTCTGAAAACAGATGCCAGAGTGATCATTATACATGTAAGTCAAGCCAAGCCATTATCTGATCGGAACCCTCCGGCGATGCAAGGACTTGTGCTGCTCGGCCGCTCCACACCCGTTGTCCGCCCGCGGCCGGCTCTCCCGTGGGCTGCGCGTGGAGCTCCACACTCCTTTCCCTACACCGCCACTGCAGCGCATAGACCACTGCGTCCACGTCTCTTGTTTTAAAAAACGCCATTCCAGAATTGTAAGCACTCCTGTAGAAAGAAAGCACTTAATCCACAGAGAGAGCAGAAAAAAGTTTACAAAGAGAGCTTGTTTGATAAGGTTTAAATTGGGAGCATATTCTTACAGGAGAACAGGGAAACACAGTCAGATTAAATGGCTGCGGTAGTCTAAGCTTTTACAGTGTGATTGTTTCTGGCTAATTCATTACAGGGTTTTGAAATTTAACAAGAAGAAAATCAAGAAAATAAATAATGAGAGATTTGGGTTTAAGTTAATTATTAATAATAAAACTAGTCAACAGTTATTTCGTTTTGCTAGGCATTGCTGCAAATGCTCTGTGTGCATCAGTTTATTTAACTCCTTCACCAGCTCTGCGTGGTGGATCGTGCAGGTTATTTATCTACAGTCTCTCTGCTTCGAGGCCATCCTATATTATGTGCTTGGAGGCTTGTCCTGGAAGTCTGCAAACCACACCTCTCATACTTCCGCACCTGTTTGCTTTCTGCCTGCTCTGCCAACTGGAGGACGGTCATAGAAGGGGAGACGTGCTTCTTGACGCAGCTAATCTCTGGACAGTGTCAGCACTGACTTATCGATTTTCCAGCCTCCAGTAACCGAATAACCTATTTTCCATGTTGGATTTCCAAAGGTGGATTTACACAGACTGGTTTCAACTGATTGTAACCTGGATGTTGCCGTATTATCCTTATTCCATTTCACTGATGAGAAAACTCAAGCAAAAGGAGCTAAGTAACGTTCCCAGGGTCATACAACTTGTAAGGGGCACAAGAAGGATTGGGACCCAGGTAGCCTGGCTTCAGACTTGATTTTCTTAGCTCTGAAATATACTGCATCTTTATAGCATATTTATAACCATGTAGAAAACATTTAAGGAATATTAGGGAAATTATACACATGCATATATATTTTTCTCATGTTCAACAATAATGTGTTTTAAGACTAGGGAAATCAGAAAATAATCATGATACACATTTTGGGTAAAAGATTCAGGTTACAAAATAGTATTCATAGTGAGTCACCATGTTACGAAGAATAAAATATCACATGTTCGTAGATAGAAACAGACTTCTAGAACAGTGGTCCCCAATCTTTTTGGTACCAGGGACCAGTACCATGGAAGACAATTTTTCCATGGGGGAGGGGGGGCAGGGGATGGTTTGGGGATGGTTCAAGCACAATACATGTACTGTGCAGTCAAACCTCTCTGCTGATGACAATCTGTATTTGCAGCTGCTACCCAGCACCAGCATCACCGCCTCAGCTCCACTCCAGATCATCAGGCATTAGATTCTCATAAGGAGTTGCAACTTAGATCCCTGGCATGTGCAGTTTACAGTAGGGTTCCGGCTCCTGTGAGAATCTAATTCTGCTGCTGATCTGACAGGAGGCGGAGCTCAGGTGGTGATGGAGCCATGGGGAGGATCTATAAATAATGATGAAGCTTGGCTCGCCCACTGCTCACCTCCTGCTGCGAAACCGGTTCCTAAAGGCCACGGACCATTACTGGGGAGCGATTATAGCTTAATGATTTTAAGTTTCCTTGAGTTGTGAGGTAAAGAAAGATGGACATGTGGTTAAAGCAAATTGATTATTTATGGTGGCATCACTTCCAAATTTTGTTTTTAATCTAGTGTTTGGCTATGTTCCTTGAATTCTTCAATTTATTAAATGCATAATAGGTTAAAAATAATTTTTTAACATGTTCACAATAATTTTATAACATAGAAATACTTTATATTATAATCGCTGAAACAGGAAGACTTAAAACTGTATATAAGGTATGTTCTCAACTAGGTAAAATACAAGAACATTTTAAACAGAATATAAAAAATATTAATAAAGGAATTTCATTATGCAGGGAGACCACAGGGGACTTTATATTTGTCTCTCCTGTGCATTATTCTGGTAAGTAATGAAAACTTTAAATGAATACTCACTTTTATAATAATTGTTCAATTGTATTCATAATTTTTATTCTTTTTAAGCAATCCCTTGTTTTTCTAAATAGCTATTCCTTGGAACAAAATGTTATTTTCCACCAAACATATTTTTAATGTAGGAAGCCAGATAACATATTTTAGTTATATTTGGTTGCATGCATACTTGGCCCATTTTAAATATATAGTTTTCTAATTTTTTTTTTGCTTTTTGTGACTACCACTTTTAGGAAACTAAAAATGGGCTGACAGTGTCATTGCAGCTGAGTGCGGAGGCGCCCCATGCAGGGCCACCTGCCCTGCAGAGCAGTCTGAGCTGAGAGCTGCTCATTCTGCCATCTTGAACCCCAGGTGCTGGCAGCCGGCACTGCCCAGGCCTGTCTTATAGAGCGTAGAACCCTGAGTGATCGTGTATTCTGAATGAATGAATGAATGATGCATAAACAATAAACTTTCATTTAATCAGTTAGGAATCCTACGGCTTCTAAAAGAAAAAATATACATGAAAGAACACTTCTGGAAAGAACAAATTAATGAATGTTTTCCAGCCCCTGCGACCCATGCAGGACCATGTCTCTGCCTGCAGAGACTGTCCATGTGACCTGGGTATAGGGCCCTGGTGGTCATAGCTGCCCTGCCTTCACCCACAGCCTCAGACAATATCTTTGTCTCTAAATTGTTTTGTCTTCTTCGGGTTTCCTGATTATTCCAAATAAGGCAACATACACAGAAGACCTTAAAAGAAACTTTAGAAAAATTAGGTGATTAGAAAATGTGTTTACATGTTAAAGCATGTTTTTAAAATATGAGCAAAAGTCTTTAAAGGAACCAGTCGAAACAGAGATCCCAACTCTAAATAACAGGTTATGCTTTTAGACCCTAACATGCTATCTGTCATTTTAATTACAAAACCCTGTCCAGTAACTTTAGTGTGTGTCCCATTACTGCAAAACATTTCTGGAAAGGAATAACTTCACAAAAGACGTTGTCATGTTGCATGTCTGTTTCAGAACTTAACAAAGGGGGAAAAATGAATTGTTGTATCTCAGTGTAAGCTAACCAGCAGAGCATGAGACAGAAATGGGACTGAAAACAGCAAGGGAGAATAACGTGGTTTAAAGAAGTCCTATGGAGATCTTCCTATGAGGAATATAATCATGTTTCTCTCAATTAGTTACACTTAAAATCAAAACATACTGCATTAGGTTAACTACAAAGTTGTTTTAAAAAATCCTGCACTGTGACAGAATTGCATAAAAATACCTTAAAATGGGTGTTGAGTTTGTACAATTCACAATGTTAATTTTAAATGTGTCTGAGTAAGAAAGAAAGTAAATCATCAAAATGTTAGCATATTAGTTGATTTTTTACGTAATAAATAATAAAGTTGATTCAAACTGTGGTGCTAATTACCATTATAACTACTGTTACAATTGCAAATAAGCTCCAGCTTGCTATTAACTAGAAAAAAAAGTTTTCAGAATTAGATAATTATAAAAATAATTAATACAACAAGTTTATTTGGCTAGTGAAATTTTGCACCAGTCCAGAAAAAATTAAAGTGTGAAGGAACTTTGAAACAAACTGTTCTACTGCATTCATTTTACAGGAAATAAAGGACGATGTAGGAAGTTTATAGGAGAGGTCGCATGGCCAGAACAGGGCAAAACCCACGTAAGTTCACACCTTCATTCATAGCTGCCCGAAAACAACTGGGATGGCATTCGCCTTGCGCTGCAGAAATGGTCCCAAGACGGCATTTGGCCAGAGTCATACAGACATAAGAGTCCCACCAGAGAACAAAGTTATAGCAGCAGTCATGTTTTAGTAATAATAAAAGAGATTTTTAATTGATCCCTCTGATTCTGCTCCCAGTCTTCCCCTCCCAACTCTTCCGTCCCTGACACTGTCGTCCAGGAGAGCTTGGGTAGCCATCTCCCCCGCACCTCAGTCAGAGGTCATTTCTGCATCAACAATGGAATGTGTAAATCTTTAAAATATTAAACCCCCAAAATATATCCACTCCTCTTTTTCAACGCCACTCCATCAATTCTATCAATATTTTTCCCTTTTGTATTTTAC
>CAUYPO010071069.1:0-14888 GCA_963574435.1 Cheirogaleus major
TGTGCATGCTTCAGCAGCTTATACACTAAAATCAGAACGATACAGAGAAGCTTAGCATTAAAATTATTAAAAATTTTAAAAATTGGCCGGGCGCGGTGGCTCACACCTGTAATCCTAGCTCTCTGGGAGGCCGAGGCGGGCGGATCGCTCGAGTTCAGGAGTTTGAAACCAGCCTGAGCAAGAGCGAGACCCCTTCTCTACTATAAATAGAAAGCAATTAATTGGCCAACTAAAAATATATAGAAAAAAATGAGCCGGGCACAGTGGTGCATGCCTGTAGTCCCAGCTACTCGGGAGGCTGAGGCAGGAGGATTGCTCAAGCCCAGGAGTTTGAGGTTGCTGTGAACAAGGCTGACGCCACGGCACTCACTCTAGCCCGGGCAACAGAGTGAGACTCTGTCTCAAAAAAAAAATAAAAAAATAAAAAATAAATAAAAAAAATTTTTTTTAAATAAAATGAAGCAAATAAAAATTAAAGTTATTTTATAACATGACCTGTCTTAAAGGCCACTGAAAATATCAACTGAAGTCAAGGATGTGAAAGAATTTGGTAGCCTTGGCTCAGCTGTACAAAGAGTGGCTGGGCCTGCCCCATATCTATAGATTGCAGTTAGACAGATCTGTATCTGTCCCCAAGTTCATTCTCCACCTGTGTGACCTTGAAAAAGTCACTTAACTTCCTAGAGCATCAGTCTCTTAATCTGTAGCATGGGAATGTGAGAAGATTAAATGAAATGCAAAGTTCCTAGATCAATAAATGTCACATGCAAAATGCTTGGTGAATGAAATTCTTCTTAAAAGTACAGCTTTGTCTCTAGATGGTGAAGAAAGTGCTTTATGGCTGGGCCGACAGTTCTAAATAGCTGAGTTAGGGAGGAAAAGCCACAGGATACGCTGGACACCCCCTCAAAGCCCTCCCCACCCACTGTCCACAGCTGAGTCAAAGCCAGTTCCCCCGCAAAGGACAAAAGGGAAGGAAATGAGGCCGCTTCATTTGCTCTCTGACTGGATCTGTTTCCTCACCCGAGATTGCTGGTATGTCTGTCATCTAGCCTCTAAAGCAGCCACTATCCTCTGAAGGTTCTTTTAATGACTAGAGGGTCTGGACTGTCAGGAGAGGCAGGCTGCCCCAAGGGAATGGAAATGTTTGAGACTGGATCTCCAACCCAGGTACCTGCCCTTGCTCGCCCATGGAAGCATGCCTGTCCTGGGAACGTTCTCTCTTCAGCCACGCAGGTCTAAGTCAAACTCTGTCAATTTGTCTTTTAGAATATCTTCTTTTTGGTGAAATTGGAATGAAGTTCTGCAGTTTGTATCAACGTCAAGTTCCCAGTTTTTGATATTGTACTATAGCTATGAAAGATGTTAACATTGGGGGAAACTGAGTGGGAAGGCCCACGGGACCTCCCTGTTCATTTCTTTCAACCCCCTGTGAATCTATAATTATTTCAAAATCAGTTTTTTGTTTAAAAATCTCCTTTTCAACTTCCTTTCCACTCGCCGGGCCATTATTGCCTCCTTCTCGGATCCTTGCAGCCACTTCCGGCCTTCTGTCTTTGGTCTTTCCACACAGTGGTCCATGCAGAGAATCCCCAATTTTGCCCCATTGCACCCTGTAGTAACCAACTCGCTGGGTTGAGCCAGGGCTAAAGCCCCCCCAGACCTTTCCGACCTTATCTGCCATTTCCTTTTATCGTGCTCATGCTCTGCCTCCCCACAATATCCCTGCCCCTCCGTCTTTGCCGAGCGAGGCTGCCCCACACTCCAGTGCCTGGGCTACTCTTCCGCTTCTCCAGCAACAGCAAACTCCCATCGGAATGTCACTGATGCTCACGCTTTCCCACGGCTAAACAGGAGCAATAATACCGCCTCCCGCCTCCTTGAAAAATTCAGTGTGGTGATGGCTGGGAAAACGCCTTTAATAAACGATTATCAGTAAGTTCTTCAAAGGGAGGTGCGTGCAGGGCCTGTGGCTCGTACCCCTACCCACCCCCCCGCGTCGACAAACCTTCAACAGCCAGGCTCCGCCCCTCAGGGCGCCCCAACGGCCAAGCCCCGCCCCTCGAGGCGCCCTAACAGCCAGGCCCCGCCCCTCGAGACGCTCTGACAGCCAGGCCCCGGCCCCCGAGGCTCTCTAACAGCCAGGCCCCACCCCTCGAGGCGCCCTAGCAGCCAGGCCCCACCCCTCGAGACGCTCTGACAGCCAGGCCCCGCCCCTCGAGGCTCTCTAACAGCCGGGCCCCGCCCCTCGAGGCGCCCTAACCGCCAGGCCCCGCCCCTCGAGACGCTCTAACGGCCAGGCCCCACCCCTCGAGGCGCCCCAACGGCTAGGCCCCGCCCCCGCGTGCGTGCGCGGCCTCGCGGAGTCGGGCGGGCGCCCGAGTCCTCAGAGGCTGAGGTGGCCGCGGCCCCGCCAACATGGAGCTGCCGGAGATGCCGGAGCTGATGGGGCTGTCGCTGTTGCTCGGGCTGCTGGCCCTGATGGCGACGGCGGCGGTAGCGCGGGGATGGCTGCGCGCTGAGGAGGCGAGGAGCAGCCGGTCCGCCAGTAAGTGGGTCGGGGGCAGGGGCGACCGGCGAGGATCTCGCTCCCGGCCTCCGTGTGGTCTGACCTACGGCTTGGGCCCGTAGCTGGTGGGGGCCGGGAGGCTCCCAGGGCCTCAGTTTCTCCTCTTGTGAAATGAGTTTCGCTTCCAGAGACAAGGTGCCGCCTCGCCGGGCTGGTCGCACCCTGTGGGCAGGATTCTTTAGGACCTGGTTGCGGCTTCCTCAGTGGCCGAGGCCGCTTTCCGTCTGAGCCCCACCGCTGCTGGGCGTTGCGACGAGAGCGCTGTAGACTCTTCCGTGCTCCGTGTCCTTGATTTTAGAAAAAGCACTCTCAGACTAGTTCTGCGACATGCAGCAACGTTTATTGAGTACTTTAAGATTACCCTGTGATAGGCGTTGGGGTCTCTTCCTTTAAGGAGTACAATAAAGGAGAAATACGTCAAAAATGTAAATCTATGAATTATGAACATCTAAAAATTTAAGGGGAAAACACAGTGTAATAAGTTTCGTAAAGGAAGTCAGCACTAGAAACAGAAAACACAAGAGAGGGAGTTGTCAGCCCTGCTTTTTTGTGGGGGAAGGTTGTCAAGGAAATCGTTACTGAGAATAGGGAACACATGAGGCGGTGTGAGGTCTTGAAGGAGGGTCGTGTAAGAAGAGTTTGCCGGGAGGCCAAGGAAGAAAGACATTCCTGCCAATGGCAGTACTCAGGAATGTGAGGAGTCCTCAAACAACATTTGATATGATTTAAGTGTGAGAAGGAGGCTGGTTAGACAAGCGTGGAGAAGCAAGCAGAGGCCAGACTGTGGTCATCTTTCTATGTGGGACTCAGGAGTTTTTTTTCCCTGTAGGAATTGGGCCGCATCTGCAGCCATCTAACACATGCCTGCTTTGTGATTAGCCTGATTCTCAAATAAGATATTTTATGCAGAAGTGACTGGTGTCCTCCCTGGCACAGGGCTCAGTACATGTTGACTTCTTTTCATCCTTGAGTTCTTTCTGGGACTCCCTTGAACCTTTAATGCTTGTATTTGGTACTCTTGCTAGTCGCTTTGTATATATTATCTCTTCCAATGCTTTCAACCTCTCTTTTTAAGAGAACCAAGGCCCAAAGCAATTAAATAACTTACCTAAGGCCAGGGTCACCAGATAGCTTGTGTACATTATTCCCTACGTAGGGATGTCTGGCCCAGGATCCACATTCCATGGACTGGCTATGCCGTGTACCCACCCAGCTGCATCAGCCCCAAGAGTGTACCTTTTTCAGTTTGCATTGAGGTGCTCTATGGACTTACCATAAACAGCTACCCCAGGATCAGTCAGTGGTGGAGACAGAATCCAAACCCAGGTCTGATCCAAAGCCTGTGTTTTTGCCCACATCACACTCTCTCTCTTCCTGATGATAAGAGCCACGTCTAGTTCTTCTCTTGCTCAGCTTAGTGCCTGGCGAATCATAGGTGATCCGTAAATGTTTATGAGTGAGTGAATGGATGAATGCCATGACCCTTCTTATAGGCCAAAAAGCAAATGGATTTCCACTTAACAAATGCTCGGCATCCAAGAAGCAGAAACAGCATCAGCGGATTCGCAAGGAGAAGCCTCAACAACACAACTTCACCCACCGCCTCCTGGCTGCAGCACTGAAGGTACACCAGTACCCAATACACGTACACAGAGACTCTCCCCCCACAGACTTTTCCTTTGTAGTATTCTGTGCATGTTACAGAGCCCCTCTGCCTTTGGTCAGTGTCAGTGGGGTTGCTCCAGCTCATCCCCTGTCACCCCAGCCCATCCTCAGCTTGCTTAATTAACCCAGGCAAGAGGCCCCAGAGTCATGGCTCCAGGTCTGGCTTCCCTTTCTGCTTGAGGGTTTCCCGTTCACACTTCCTACAACCCTTCCCCCAGAGCCACAGCGGGAACATATCTTGCATGGACTTCAGCAGTAATGGCAAGTACCTGGCCACCTGTGCAGATGATCGCACCATCCGCATCTGGAGCACCAAGGACTTCCTGCAGCGGGAGCATCGCAGCATGAGAGCCAACGTGGAGCTGGACCATGCCACCTTGGTGCGCTTCAGCCCTGACTGCAGGTGGGACAGGACGGAGCCTCAGGTTTGCCTGCAGAAGCCCAACTCCAGGCTTATGGCCTTCCCATATCTGGTTTAGGATAATGCGGAGAGACCCAGGGTTTCCCTTGGGGTGGCAGAAAGAGAGCATCTAGATAGCTTGAGTACTGCTTGTGGCTCCCTGGAGGCCTCTGTGGCTACACAGCAAGGAAACAGGGGAAGATCTCTTCCCACCCAGGAAGTACCACAACCTGGCTTCCAGATGAGCCTTGGAAGCTAGCTTGGTTTTCTAAACCCTAGAGAGAAACTAAGGGAGCCAAAGCTGTGAGAATTCTATCTTTTGAAGAGCTTTACAAGATTTTGAACCAAGGGGTTAAGTTGTAAGGCTGGACTTTAGGGGATGCGGGGAGATCTTGATTTTCCTCAGAACCCAGCACACAACCTGGAACACATAGGCCGCCATGTCCAAATGTAGGAGTGACTTATCTGCTACCTGTCTCCAGAGCCTTCATTGTCTGGCTGGCCAGTGGGGACACCCTCCGTGTCTTTAAGATGACTAAGCGAGAGGATGGGGGCTACACCTTCACAGCCACCCCAGAGGACTTCCCTAAAAAGCACAAGGCACCTGTCATCAACATTGACATTGCTGGCACAGGTAAGAGGCTTTCAGAGAGCAGAGCTTGCCCAAGGCATGAAGAAATGGTCCGGTTATATTTCCTGAATGAGTTAATGCTTCCTGAGAGATTTGTTTAGCCTCAGTGTGACAAGGGGGCTCTCGCTATAAACACCCTGGCTCTGTGCTGTGGAGTCCTGGGAGCCACACCAAGTCCCTGGGGAGGCACGGAAGAGCTGCAGCCTCCCATAAAGTCTTTATCTGTGGTGACCCTTGCACTGGAAGGAAAGCATAGATACTTCGGGCAGCATAGGTCTTATAAGTATTTCTTTGAAGAGTGGCAATTGATCAGATCATTGCCCTTGGCTCACATCACTGCCTGCACCTCAGGGAAGTTCATCATGACTGTCTCCAGTGACACGACTATCCTCATCTGGAATCTGAAAGGTCAGGTGCTGTCTACCATCAACACAAACCAGATGAACAATACGCATGCTGCTATATCCCCTTGTAGCAGGTGAGGAAGGAGGGGCTTTGGCATTTGGGATGGGGACAGGGTGGGGCTAGGGGGCAGGCACAGAACATAGAACCAACTTCACAGAGCGGAAAGAGTGTACAGGGTGGAGTCAGGAGCCCTGGATTCAAGTCCCAGCTCTCCTACCTACAGTAATGGGATTTCATGCATGCCACCTCAAGTCTTTTTTTTTTTTTTTTTGAGACAGTCTCACTTTGTTGTCCAGACTAGAGTGAGTGCTGTGGCGTCAGCCTAGCTCACAGCAACCTCAATCTCCTGGGCTCAAGCGATCCTTCTGCCTCAGCCTCCTGAGTAGCTGGGACTACAGGCATGTGCCACCATGCCCTGCTAATTTTTTTTTATATATATATATATTTTTAGTTGGTCAATTAATTTCTTTCTATTTTTAGTAGAGACAAGGCCTCACTCTTGCTCAGGCTGGTTTCGAACTCCTGACCTCGAGCGATCCACCCGCCTCAGCCTCCCAGAGTGCTAGGATTACAGGTGTGAGCCACCGCGCCCGGCCACCTCAAGTCTTTAGTTGCTATTTCTTCATCTGTAGTTTTTTTGTTTTTTTTAGAGACGGGGTCTTGCTGTGTTGCCCAGGCTGGGTATAGTGGCTGTTCACAGACACGGTCATGACACACTATAGCCTTGAACTCTTGGGCTCAAGTGATCCTCCTACTTCAGCCTCCAGAGTAGCTGGGACTACAGGCGCATGCCACCGTGCCTGACTCTTTATCTGTAGTTTTTAAAAGGTTGCCGTGGGGGTGCTACGTGTCTTAGAACAAGGCTATGAGGATGAACTGAGTTCACATGACCATTTATTTATTTATTTTTGAAACAAGGTCTTTTTATTGCCTGTGCTAGAGTACAATAGTGTTATCATAGCTCCCTGCAACCTCAAACTCCTGTGCCCAAGCAATCCTCCTGCCTCAGCCTCCCAAAGTACTGGGACTACAAGCATGACCCACCATGCCTGGCCTAAAAGCTTTTTAAAGGTTCAGCGTTAACTAGATATGAGATTGTTAGCTTTCTCAGGAAGAGATCTAGGGGGTTTGCAGCAAGAGGATGTTTTTAAAATTAACTTTTAAAGGAACTTGGGTTCTCTGGCAGGTTTGTGGCATCATGTGGCTTCACCCCAGATGTGAAGGTTTGGGAAGTCTGCTTTGGGAAGAAGGGGGACTTCCAGGAGGTTGTGCGAGCCTTTGAACTGAAAGGCCACTCTGCAGCTGTCCACTCCTTCGCTTTCTCCAACGACTCCCGGAGGTGAGTGAATCTACTCTTACTAGTGGCTCTTGGCCACCAGGGTCCTTCTCCCTGTCTGTGCCACGGTTCTGAAGTGGGTGGGGTGCCTGGCTCTCTGCAGGAAGTAAACTTGGCTTCCTAGCTGGAACCCCTCAAGCTAAGTGAGTTGTGGCTTGAACTGTGATTTTCCATGCTGCAGGATGGCGTCAGTCTCCAAGGATGGTACGTGGAAACTGTGGGACATCGATGTGGAATACAAGAAGCAGCAGGACCCCTACTTGCTGAGGACAGGCCGCTTTGAAGAGGCGGGCACCACACTGTGCCGCCTAGCACTCTCCCCTGACGCCCAGGTTTTGGCCTTGGCCAGCGGCAGCAATATTCATCTCTACAATACCCGGCGGGGTGAGAAGGAGGAATGCTTTGAGCAGGTCCATGGGGAGTGTATCACTGACTTGTCCTTTGACATCACTGGCCGGTTTCTGGCCTCCTGTGGGGACCGGGCCGTACGGCTCTTCCACAACACCCCTGGCCATCGGGCCGTGATGGAGGAAATGCAAGGCCACCTGAAGCGGGCCTCCAATGACAGCACCCGTCAGAGGCTGCAGCAGCAGCTGACCCAGGCCCAGGAGGCCCTGAAGAGCCTTGGTGCCCTGAAGAAGTGAAGGGCATGGCAGGAGTGGTCAGCCGCCTGCTCCCCAGCTGCTGCCACTTTTCTTTCCCAGGTACTCCCAGCTGGAAACCTTTTGAAAGGAGTCTCCCAATTTTCTTATTGGTGACCCCTTTCCTCTTTTTCCCATTGAAGCTGTTCTTGCCTGCTTAGATCTCTCTCTCTTCTTCTTGGGTGTGACTCCTCCCAGATTACTTACTAAGGTGCTACTTTTTCTCCTGGGCCAAAGGGGTGGAATCTATCCTCACGCAGCATCCAGGAGAGTGGTAGAGAGAAGAGAGCGAAAACATGGTTTTCGACCTTGTGGTGACATACCCTGATACCCAGAAAAGTTTGTAAGTGTGGAGGCAAAACCTAGGGAACACCTGAGTACTAAGCAGCACTGTACAAGGGTGGGAGGTTGGCATATCTTCTGGTACAGAACTGCGCTCGGGGATCAGGGCAAGGCTAGTTTTAACTTAGTTGGGGCTCCTAACTCCACCAAAAAGTAAAGGATTTCATTCTTGGCCTCAGTTTTCTTATTTGTAAAATGGAGAATAAGCCTCTGTGATCTCCCTGCAAAGATGTGAGGCTAAGAGAGTATAAAGTCCCTAGGTTTGGGAGAAAAGTGGAAAAGAGTAGTGATATTGTCCAGGTAAGAGTAGGAATCAGCGCAGTTCAAAACCAAATTAGAAAAAAAAAAACATTCCTTGGGAAGGCGAAGTTTTCTGGGACTTGGTCCTACTTTTTGTATGGTTTTGCTTTAAGTTGTGTGGAAGAATCATAGAATCCCAAGGTGGGCTCCTGTCTTCCAGGAGGTTCTTTCCTTTTTGAGGAGACCTGTTTTCAGTTCATCACGTAGTTGAGCGCCTACTGTGTGCCCAGCACGGCACTAGGCCCTGGAGATAAATGTGAGTACGACATGGTTTCTGCCATCAAAGATGGCTGGTGGAAGAAAGAGCCAGACACATCTGTTAAGTGCTTTTTCTTAATTTGTTCATAGCCACAGTAGACTGTTGTAAAAGTCAAGGCAAGAGAGAGGATTGAATCTGTACAAAGGCCATGGCTATGAAGTTGAAGGGGGGTAGATTTGATAAGCAAGTAGGTATTTGGAAATTTGAATTTTTTAATTTGAGGACTTCTTGGATGTGGGAGGTAAGAGAAATGAGAAATCTAGAAAGACTTGGCAAATTTGTTCATCTAAAATCAAAGTTTGGGTCTCCCTCACTGAAACTGGTCTTCCTCTGGTTGTCCCCAACCTATCAATGTTTGACTAAGCCACAGCCTTGGAGTTACCCTCCATTGCTCTCCATCCCACCACCGCTGCTGCCATCCACTCATCAGAACATTCTTTTGGTCACACTCCACATGACATCCCGAATCTGCTGCTTCTCTCCATAGTTCCTGTTAGTATCCTGGTCCTAGCCAGTGTCACCTGCTGGACTACTATAATATCACTTCCTAATTGGTCTCTCTCCTCTCTGTTGCCTCATGAAATTACTTTTCTACCTAGCAGAGTGATCTTTTGAAAATATAAACCACATTATTCCCTGGTTAAAACCCTCCGAAGGCTTCCCATTGACACTTGGATAAAGTCCAAAATTCTTACCATGGCTTGCATGGTCCTGTGTAATCTGGCTTCTTCCTTCTTCTGTGACCTTTTTATTGTTCTCCCAGCCACCCCAACATTGCTGTTCCCTGAACCAGCCAACCTATTTCCAACCTCGAATAGGACTGGTTCCTTTACTGTTCCCTCTGCTTGGAAGCATTTTTCTCTTCTGTTGGCAGACTTGTCATGTTCGTCACAATTTAGTTCTCAGTTGCATTTACACTTCAGAGGGATGCCCTCCTTGACCACCCAGTCTGAAGTAGCCCCTTCCACCAGTCATCACATCCACCACATTAGCTTTTCAAATTTATTATATGTTAAGGCTATCTAAAATTATCTTGTTTGGATATTTGTTTGCTTCAGGGGTTTCAGCTTAAATGCTTATGGATGTCAGTGGGCAACTTAAATGCAGGAATTAGGCCACAGTCATCTGGGTGTGAGACATTAGGAAATGGTGGGGACAGAAGGGAGCTGTAGGGGCCGTGTCCTGGGTGTGGGGCAGGGGGATGCTTACTACTTATTATTCAAGGAATCCAGCAGAAGTTGCCTGTTTTAGAGAAGCTAGAAGTTGGTGACAACTTATTTAAAAAAAAAAAAAAAAAGATTAAGCACTCTTTGGATCAAACAAAACACTAATGTGGGCCAGATGCCATCCCAGTCTCTCCCTGACAACTTCCCACTGGAATGTAAGCTCCACGACTCCTTATAAATTGCTTTCTTGGTGTTCAGGCATGGTACCTGAGACACAGTAAGCACTCAATAAATGTTGAACTCAAACCAGGGGCAGTCAACAGAAATTTGGTATATTCTCTATGTATCTTCCCACACCCAGACTCAACCATGGTTTCATGTTCCTGTTAAGGGACTTCCGACTGATATGCTATAGACACGGCGTCTGGTGAATATTTACTTTCTGACTGTCAAAAGAATGAGACTAAAAAGCTTTTCCTTTGCATACTTGTTTCGAGAAGCAGCTCTGGCATTACTGCCATTGTACATCCAAGAGAGAAAATGACCATATGTTGTTACTGAAGTCAGAAGTCTTCAGTTTCAGTCTCCACTGGGTCACTTACTGACTTGAGACCTGGAGTCAGGTAGGCCATTTGACCTCTCTGAGTTTGTTTCCTCATCTGTAAAATGAGAATAAATCTTGTTCTGCCTACATTGCAGTGTAAGATTAGTAAAAACACTACAAAAAGGTCATTATACAGCCTTCTGAGGACAGAATGCTCCCCTCACTAAAAATGAGGCTGCTTCTCTTATAACCATGGAGAAGGTGTCTGGGTATTAACGTAGAGCAGGGGCTGCCAAGTTTTTTTTTTATTGAAAATCCTTGTGTCCAGCTCATATCTAACATTACTTAGGTCTGAGTCTCCCGGGCAGATGTTCTTATAAAGGAAAAAAAAATCCATGCGAAGGCAGCATTAATATTTTAATATTACTATTTCAAATTCTGTGGGTTTGAAATTTTTCAAAATAAAAAGTTGGAGAAATATTTGTCTTTTATTTTTTGTCTTTTTATCATTTACTTTGGATCATTTATACCAAAGGGGGAAATATTTAAAAATAGGCTATGTATCACCATTTTATTGATCGTCAAACATTGAGAGGAAAAACCCCACGAAAGTGCAGAGTTACAGGCCTATTGATACAGCCTTGGTCAATATCTATCAAGGGAATAAGAATACTAATATTTAAAAGATTATTTTAGGCCAAGTGCAGTGGCTCATGCCTATAATCCCAGCACCTTGCGAGGCCCAGGCGGGAGGATCACTTGAGGCCAGGAGTTCAAAAACAACCTGGGCAAGATATTGGGAGTCCATCTCTACAAAAAACATTTTTGGTTTTTTCTTTTGGTTTTTTTGAGACAAAGTCTCTGTCTCCTGGACTGGAGTGCAGTGGTGTCATCATAGCTCACTATAAACTCCTGAGCTGAAGCAATCCTGTCTGAGCCTCCTGGGTAGCTGGGACTATAGGCATGCTACCTTACCCAGCTAATTTTCCTCCCTTCTTTCCTCTCTCCCTCCCTCCTTTTCTTTTTTTTTTTCTCTCTCTTTTTTTTTTTTTTTTTTTTTGTAGAAACAGAGTCTCACTCGCTCAGGCTGGTTTCAAACTCCTGGTCTCAAGCAATCCTACCACCTTGGCCTCCCAAGGATAGGGAGGCCTGTTAGGATTACAGGTATAAGCCACCACACTGGGCCATCTACAAAAATGTTTTTGAAAAATTAGCCAGGCATGGTGGCACATGCCTGTAGTCTTAGCTTCTTGGGAGGCTAAGGCAGTAGGATTGCTGGAGCCCAGGGGTTCAAAGTTATGGTGAGCTGTGCCATGCCTGGGCAACAGAGCAAGATCCTGTCTCAAAACAAAAAGTAAATAAAAGTTTTAAATTATTCTATTAATTGGATATTATAGCAGGTAAATATGAAGCACATACTCTTGTGATTAATTACCAGTGATAGTGGGTTATTTCAGGTAACACTAGATAGACCCAATGATGCGCTGAATTGGCCACATAACTAAAAACTTAATTTTGGGATTTATGTACTCTTCTATGAAATTTCAGAAATAAGGGTCTTCCTGGCGAGCATGGCTTGCTTTCAGTGAGCTATGATGATGCCACTTAAGAGCCAATAAGTCTCATCTTTTGAGGCTGAGTCTTGCTGAAGCAGCAGAGGTTGACGTTGCAGAGTCAGCTGCAGCAGCCGAAAGCATGATTCATCTGCAGAAACCTGTGAATGTTTCCTGAGAGCCCATTTCCAAGTCTTCATTTCTTTTTATTTTTTTTTTTGAGTCAGAGTCTCACTTTGTTGCCTGGGCTAGAGTGCCGTGGTGTCAGCCTAGCTCATGGCAACCTCAAACTCCTGGGCTCAAGCAATCCTGCCTCAGCTTCCCGAGTAGCTGGGACTACAGGCACGCGCCACCATGCCCAGCTAATTTTTTCTATATATTTTTAGTTGGCCAATTAATTTCTTTCTATTTATAGTAGAGATGGAGTCTCACTCTTGCTCAGGCTAGTCTTGAACTCCTGACCTTGAGTGATCCACCCACCTCGGCCTCCCAGAATGCTAGCTAGGATTACAGGCATGAGCCACTGCACCTGGCTCCAAGTCTTCATTTCTTCATGCTTCACACTGATTCCAGAGTTCAAGACAGTTCAGTATTGGGAAATGTATGCTCTCTTCACTCGCTTCTATTCAGTGCACATAGCCAATTTGAGTTCGTTTGCATTTTCTGGATTACATTAAAGCCACTAACGTTGAGTGTCAAATATTTCATCCCTACCTGTCACTATTGTTTTTCCTGAGCCATTTTCCTGGTAACCACATCTCAGTTTTCAGTACCTCTTCCCCAACCTTTAATCCATATGATTTACAGGGGATAGACCTTGACCCTCCCTAGCCAATCAGCAGATTGCTGGACTTTTGCTGGAACTTCAGGAAGGTGAAAATATCTCTAGTTTTTCTACTGGGATTGCTTAGTAGGATACAAGCTGGTTACCATTGTGCAGTCCCGTCTCAGAACAAAGCCAACATAAGAAAGCAGAGCCAAAGGGTGCAGAGTGACCATGTGCTAATGTTGCTCCTAGATCCAGACAGTGCCTCGAGTTTGCACCACTGGACTTAAGAGCCAGTAAGTTCCTGTTTTATGATTAAGTCAAATTGAGTCGGGATACTCTTACTTGAAACCCAAAGAGCCCTAACATCAGTATTATTAGAGACTTCCAAGTAAATTGTACATATTTTACTAATAAATGGCATGCCCAGATTTTAAAATGTTGGCCTGTCTGGTACTAAAGTGCATGCCTTTCACCGTCAGACCCATCCCCAACATTTGTAAGGCCAGGGCAAGAATACAAATGGAGACCCATGGCCGGGCATGAGCCTGTAATCCTAGCAGTCTGGGGGGCCGAGGTGGGTGGATCGCTCAAGGTCAGGAGTTCGAAACCAGCCTGAGCAAGAGTGAGACCCCATCTCTACTAAAAATAGAAAGAAATTAATTGGCCAACTAAAAATATATAGAAAAAATTAGCCGGGCATGGTGGCACGTGCCTGTAGTCCCAGCTACTCAGGAGGCTGAGGCAGGAGGATCGCTTGAACCCAGGAGTTTGAGGTTGCCATGAGCTAAGCTGACCCCACGGTACTCTAGCCCGGGCATGAGAGTGAGACTCTGTCTCAAAAAAAAACCAAAAAACAACAACAAAAAAAACAAATGGAGACCCACAAGCCATGTCTTAATATTTCAAAGTTATAAATCAAGATGAATTCAAATATCTTCTTGCCTTGACAAAAATAACATACTGGAAGGCCAAGTTTGAGTTTAGAATTCTCAGGCTCGAGTTCTGTGCTGCAATGTGGTGTGAGCCTAGCTCACAGCAACCTCAAACTTCTGGCTCAAGTGATCCTCCTGCCTCAGCCTCCTGAGTAGCTGAGACTACAGGCACACACCACCATGCCCAGCTAATTTTTTCTATTTTTAGTAGAGACAGTGTCTCACTCTTGCTTAGGCTTGTCTCGAACTCCTGACCTCAAGTGATCCTCCCACCTTGGCCTCCCAGAATGCTAGGATTACAGGCATGAGCCACCGTGCCCTATCTTAAGTCTCAAACACTTACTTGCTGGTACTATATCCTAGCTAATCAAGTAGGGCATTTTTGTTTTTATAAATATCTCAGTTGAACAGCTTATTGAATGCCCTGTTTTACCCTCTAATCCTCCCCTTACTTTTTTTTTTTCCTTTAATGACATCTTTCTGCCAGGGCTGAAGCATGTTTGGTATTAGTGGCTAACATTCATGGGCTCCTCATTATATGCCAGACACTGTTCTTGGTGCTTTACTGACAATAACTCATTTAATCCTCCCAGCAGTTCTAGGAGATAGGCACTGTTATAATTTCCATATTATAAATGGGGAAACCACAGCATTTGCGCAGGTCACTTGGAGATGTGCGTGGCTGAGCAGGGATTCAAACCCATAGAGTCTGGGTCCAGAGCTCATGTTCTTAGTGATTCTCAAACAGTGGCAGGTGTCAGAATCACCTGGGAAACTAGGTATAAATACAAAGGCCCAGGTCCTATCCTACTTCAGCCTGGACCTGTGCTCTTAAGTAGCTTTCAGGTGATTCTGGTACACACTAAAGTTTGGGAGTCACTGTCCTGTGCTGTTCCGCTTTGACTTTGAATATTTTTAATAAGCTACTGCCCTGCCTGAGTGTGTGTTCCTATTCCTGCAGGTGAGTGTTTTCTTGCTTGTGCCCAGTGGACAAGCAACTGCAGATGAGCCGTCCAGTGACCCTCAGGAGGGCCATGCCATTCCCTGCTTGGCACCAAGAAATCTGCCAGGTGTTGTCCCTGGTCACATGGGCCATCATGTCAGCTCTCTCAGGAGTCCCTCCTTCCCTTCCCTCACACCTCAGACAAACTTAATTGCTCCTCAGTGCTTTCCTGTCTTTATTTTTGTTTGTTTTGAGATGGGGTCTCTGTCACCCAGGCTGGAGTGCATTTTGCACAATCATAGTTCACTGCAGCCTGGAACTCCTGGGCTCAGCGATCATCCTGCCTCAGTCTCTGACTAGCTACAACTATAAGTGTGTGCCACCACACCAGGCTAATTTAAACATTTTTTTGTAGAGACAGGGTCTTGCTATG